>CP092874.1:1281347-1380235 GCA_030710605.1 Cordylochernes scorpioides
TGATACCCTAATATGATTGAGTGAAGATAAGAAAGAAGAAGAAGAAGAGGCCAGCAAGGATTCTGAAATTACAGGAACTGGTGAGTGAGGAATAGGGAAGAATCTTTAGATGAAGTAAAAATCCGGGCAATGTCTAAGATAACAGGAAAGAATAATCACCATAAGGATATAAAAGAAACTTCCTTATTATGAAACAAGGTGTATTTATGTTGTCAAGATCAAACGGATGACAATCTCGATAAAATCTTCGGATTTCTACTTTTGATAACTTTAGTATCAAATGACTTGATATTGAAATATAACATACCCGAATTATATTTTCATATAAAATTGTTTATAAAAAGCGGTTATCATCCATTTGTCTTTGTGTTATAGTGGCAAATGGTAAGTCAAATTAAAACTTATTCAAATTTGATATCAAAACTAACAAAATATGGGTTTACAATAAAGATATACAATTTATATAATAATATATATTAAAAAAGAAAGAGTAGAGAGAGAAGTTTAAATGTATTCATTACTAATATGATTATAACGTTAATTGATATGTTGTTTTTTATGATTTTTCAGGATTGGTGACCTTAATGCCAATTATAAGTAAGAGTCAATTTATTTTCTTTCCTATTTTTATAATAAATTAAAAGAGAAAAAAATTCTATAAAGTATAAATGTAAAAAATGTAAACGATAGCAATGCGTTTCTTTATTCGGAAAAATCTTTGCAAATTTTCGGATCTTCATATTCTTCCCGGGGGTCAGTGGAAGTATGGTCTAAACCTTTGGTTTTCGACCGCTACGACCCGGGTTCATTTACCGCATTGGGCACTTTTTTATGTTAAAAAAATGCTCCAATGGCCTCCGATTCTTGCAAAAGTCCAACCCCACCAGCGAGTGCAAGTAACCAAAAAATTGCTCCAATGGCCCTTAATTCTTACGAAGTCCAATCCCATGAATGAGTGCAAGTAACCAAACAGGGCTCTGGCACATTTGTAAGTGCAAAAGTCGAACTGCTTTTCACATGTATAGACATGTGGTGCACTTCCAGTAAAAGCAGTCGCCTTCTTCTACCCAACATGATTATCATGGCCTGTACCACGTGTACTAGGGATAATAAAAAAAAAAAAAACAATCTTCAACAGGCATAGCTATGCCTGTGGAAGGATTGTAAAGATCCTAAAGCTGGCAAAGATTTTTACAAATAAAGAAACGCATTGCTATGGTTTACATTTTTAAAATTTATGATAAATATTAATATCACCCCCAAATTATAGCCGTCTCTACTGATGAAAGTTCTAAGTATTTTCAACTTTAATTATATATATTCAGAAATAAAAGTAGAATTAAAAAATATGTACAATGTTCAAAGATTTATATGTGGCTCGTGTCATTATATATCATTTTCAATAATTAATACATCAATTATTTATTAATTAGAGGATCATTGAAAATTAACAATAAATATATTGTAGGGTTAACGATAGCCTTGCGCTCAGTTAAATAGAGTATATAATGATGGCTATAACAATGTTTTATGTCATATATATAAATAAAGAGAAAGATGCCTCTCCTGGCACATATTATATATACAAGCAGAATGACCCGGGCAACACCTGGGTTTTATCCGATTAAATGTTTTATTCAAATACTATTCGTTACAATTATAAATTGGCACCGTTATGTCACTCTTGTGAAACATCCCGCTCCAAACTTTGTGTGTTTTTAAAATTTAAAAAAATGTAAATTTTAACAACCATTATCGAAAATTGTATTAATTTGATTTTTTTCATAAATATATTTTCATTTTGATATATACATAAAATGATAGCAAGTGATTTCTTGCCCCTACGCCATCATTACGTCACTCAAGGTCGTCACTTTTGTGAAACGTCCCACTCCAACAATCTCCGTCGCCCCACGTGGTCCATCCTTCCATAACTTTACTTCTCGAAGTTGCCGCAGTGAGGCGCTGGTTGCGAGTGAAATAGGTAAAATATGTTAAGAATTTGAGAATAACTTTAAGGATATTTAAGATAGAAGCCTGAAAATTTGCCTATAGGTTTTTCCAGATTTAACTATATATACTGTTAAAATTTCAGCCAGATTAGTTACGTATTGTGGACGTGTATAGCCGACAAACATACATACATAGGGATTGTCTCGGAGATATAGCTCGAGAAGTCTGTACTACTGGGAATCTCGCCTTGAAATTCTTAAAGAAGCTGTACACTCCTGAAATGAACTCAGACTTTGAGTTTTAAATGACTTTCAAAAAGGTATATTCATTCTATCAGTAAATCACAATCACGCCATCACCATCTCCTCAGCGGCGAATTACGCAATCTACGTATTCTTCGCAGTTCACGAAATACGTGGTGTCGCTGGAGACTAGCTAGCGATTCTCCACCAAACTCTGCAGCGGTAGTAGAGGCGCCATGTTATTTATACACAGTATAATGCATATATATAATTATATTTTTTTAAATAGTGCGGAATGTGCATTTTTTCATGTATTTACAAGATGTCAATAAAATCATTTTAATTGTCAATTTTCTATCAGTAAATGACGTGTGGCCACAAGTCACGAGCTCTTCTACCGGCACAGGCAGCCTTTTATAAACGTAAAAAAAGAGTAAAATGCAAAGTATATATTTACATAAGAGAGAAAAATGCAAGATATCAATTTACATGAGGCAGAAATATATCAAACATATATGATAAATCTCAATACATCTTTTACTTGATTGTCCTGATTTTCAAGACTACAGAATCGAAAAAAAAAGTAACAGATACAAGTATTTTTATTTCCAGTAAAGAAATGTGTATATTAAATTCACTACCTTTTGTAGATATATTTGTTGTTTCTTATCCCTTGTGAAAAGATTACACGAATTCTATGAGTCCATGCTCCACAAGCTCTCATGAAATGGGATGTAGGGGTGCAGCTTTCATTGATATATTCGTAGATATATTTTAAATTAAATAGCAACAAATATCTTTTAAGAAACTGATAATTTATATTTTGCCTAGTGTACATATTGACAGACACTTCTTCCTTTGTACACAGTTCTTTTTCTATTTTTCCCTCTCTTTATCATTGTTAATATCATATGACTATTCTATTCACGGCCAAAAATTATTGTATATATATATGTATAGACAAATGTAAAGACATACATGTATGACAGCGCAAGTGTCCCTAGGGGGACATAGCGCTTTAAATTGAAATAATAAAAAAATAGATATATAGATATATTATTAAAAAAAATAATATATAAATATCAATATCACTAATGTAAATAGGTAAATAGTTTATATTATAATATACATATTTTTGTTTGAAATAATTTCTTATATTTCCTCTCCAGGAAACCTTCATACAGGTAAGTAAATATTGTAATATAAAATATTTTAAAATGTTCGTTGACTCAGTTTTCAACTATTTCTCTCATTAATCATATATCATGGAAGAATCCATTGAAGAAAAAACTAAAAATTAATATTATTCTTCTTTCTTATCTCCACACTGGGTGAAGTAGAATGCGTCTGCCTTTGTCATTAAGACTGGGAGCACTACTCAGTGGCAGGCCGACTTAGTTCCAAAAAGAAATGGCCGCCTCTGACATGAGGAACAGACGCCATGTGCAGCCACTCCTAACATGGAGTAAAAACGCTGCTCATCCTGTATCCCTGGAGCACTTACAGAGTACTATCAGCCAGGCCAGCTGAGCCCAGGTTTTTTAGTGAGCTTGTTACTGCTCCCCCTCCTCCTTTGTCATCCGGGCTTGGGACCGGCTAAGGCGGAGTTATAAAAATTAATAAATTAAAATAGCTTTTTACTTTATAAATCTATATTCACTTTACATTTTAATTTTGCATAAAATAAGAGATGTTAAGTATAAAATAAAAAATGGCATTTGTTAGTTTTCAGAATCTTAGTGTATATATTAATAAATTAATAAAATTAAAACACGTGTACATTAATGGCATGATTTTAATGTATATATATATTGATATATGTTATTGATTATGTTATTATTTGTATATTAATATATATATTAATGTTAAAAATGAAAAAGGCATGTCCTCACCGCTCACATTTAGCATTTTTATTCGCAACATTTAGTTGAATTTTATTTCACTAGATGGCGCTCAGTGATTTAAAAATCCTCATTTGAGAGGTCAGGATATGCCACTTTTATTTGTAATATCAACAACTGATCTTTTTATAATTTTCCTTCTTCTTTACATATATAAATGTTTGGAAAATTGAGCAATCCATAAATAAATACAGTAGAACTTGGATAATTCGAACTTCTTTAATTCGAAAACCTCTTTAATTCGAATATTTATCTTGGTCCCTAGAAGCCTTAAGCCTTTATTCAAAACATCTTTAATTCGAATTTTTGGATAATTCGAATTTTTTTATGGTCCCTTGGGGTTCGAATTATCCAAGTTCGACTGTATTTAATTAAAAAGACATATTATGGATCAAAATATCATTTATTTTACCAATATTTCAATTGGCTGAATGCCAACCTTTATCAAGGTATTATAACATATTTATGTTATATATATATGTTATAATTCCTTGATAAAGGTTGGCGTTCAGCCGACTGGAAAATTGGTAAAATAAATGATATTTGATCCAATATATGCCTTTTGAATTAAAAATATACAAATCTATGAAATATTTTCCTTTATAATTTTTGTAGCCTAAACATTTCTAGAATAAAATGGAATTTGACATTTAATTGACAAATTTGACAAATATATGCTAATTGAAAATTATAATTAAAAAAGATTCAAGTTGCAAATTTTAGTTGAAGATAAAGATTCATTTTATCGTATACTCTTTTAGAATGGTTTGTGATTCCCAAAAGCGTGCAAAGAATATAAAATAAAACAAGAAAATTATCCTCAGGAAGCCATTTTATATTATATATATATATATATATAAATATATGGCAGAGGATTTATTTTCTTAAAATATTAATTATATATATATATATATTAAAAATAAAGAAGGCGTCTCCTGACCACGTGCACATGTGCTTTTTAGATGGCAGAGCGCCATCTAGTGGAGAAAAAAGAAACTAAACGTTTATTTAACTTGCTTCGTGATATTTGGTCAACCCAATTTATTGATAAATCAAGAAAAGCCATTCACGGACGCGTTTCGCGCTGTTGGTGCTTGTCAGCGTGGAGTAGGCTGTAACCATTGCAAACAAAAATAATTTTGGTCACAGAGGCTTCTTGATAAACCAAGAAATTTTTATTTAACGCCAAACTTGCGTAAATACACTTAACACATGAAAAAAAGAAGAAAAAAAATAAAAAGGTCAGATGTTGATATTAAAAATAAAAAAATACCTATCCTGACCAGGAGCACATATGCTTCAAATGTGTTATATTTATATATAACGGTAAAGCTTTATTACTCTGTTTTTACTCTCTCTCTCTCGAATCAATAATCTCTCACTATAAATATTTAAAACCACACAATATATTGAAAAATAATTCTATATAATTAATTTTTCTACTAATATATTCACCTATTTGTGTGTGATTTAGCATTACTTGTTTGTCACGGTAAGTATTTTCGGACTCTATTTAGATTACTATGTTGTTGAAAACAAAATAATACCATTGTATCAGCATTGACGTATCTTTTTTTTCAAATGTTTTAATACAGTGTTAGTTCATAAGTCTAAAACATTAACAAGATAAAAACTTGTGTTTACAGGCAATAAACCTGAACCTGAGCCTATAGTCAATAAAACAACAATAGGTAAATATTATGTCATATATATATATATATATATATATATATATATATATATATATATTATATTATATTATCTAAAAATCAAATATTTTATTTTTTTAAAAACATGTATTTTATTTTCATCATTGACTATTCTTTTATTTTTGATCATAGATTTAGAACATAACACTTTGAATATTGTTGTAAATATGTATAGTTAACCTCCCTATTTTTTTAAATTCACGAATATAGAATTCATTTTAGAAATTCTACATTACTGTAAAAATAATTTTATGTGTAATTTGCTTTAAGTAATACAAAATAAAAACTACTTGATGTTTAAATACTGTAATTATCTTTCCTATTTTTACGATTGCACCTTCAATTCTCTATCTTTTTCAACAACAAACCAATATAATCATAACATAAATATATATAATCATAGACAAAATTAAGAAAGTTGTACTTTTTAGCATGTATATCGTAATTAAAACAAAGCTCTGAAAGATATTTGATACACAATAACTTTATTGAAGATACACCAGATAACCAAGTGTCTCAAAAATTGCTTCTGACTCCATAAGAAACAAAAATAATAATAATAAACGGCGGCCGATAGTAAAGATTTTCAACTTCCTTAAGTTTTGTCCATGAGTATATATATTCATGTTTTCTATATTTAAGGAAAATATTTGATTTTATTTTGTACTTTCCTTTTTGATAAATGTAAATGCATACCTAATTTTGAATTTCTTTTATAAACTAATTGAACATACATTCTCATACATTTTCCTAACTATATAATACTCTGATTAATTATATTTATTAATATTGAATTGATATTAAAATTACATTCGTATGTTTTAGAAAACTTTAAAATATTAATCCGTGTAATAAAATATTTTCAAATTATATATATATATTATAAACAAAAGATACTTTCTGCTGTTATGAGATTAATTGCTTGTAGAGGAATTATTGGTCATTTGCTTGATCTTGGAATCCATGAGCTTGTGACACTGCAGTCGTGGCAATAATTAAATAAAATTAGTTATCAAAAATAGCTTTAATTGAGCTTGAGAAATATATATTTAAAAAAACAATTTGATAAAAGTAATGCCTGACTTAAAGCGTAAGAATCTAAAAAATGAAAAACTTATTTACATAATGTACAAAAGGTTTGAGCCGGCCATCGGGAAACAACAACAATGATTTTATACAAAGGACACCTGAATTCTAGTGGCCGATTTAACAAAGTATTTGAATATATGAAATATAATTTTGAATAAAATAATATTTTAATATAACATATATATATATACATTCCTGAATATATATCTCGTAATTTAAACATAGCTAAGTTAATAATCCTTATCTAAGCTTGTACCATATTAATCTACTATCACCATATACTTCATGTAATTAATTATAACTTTATTAATATAACTTAAATATTTATTATCTTTGTACCATAGGACAAGACATAGTTAAATTAATATAAACCCATATAAATTATAACATATTTTTATACGAATATAATGAATATATGAATGTAATATGTTTAAATATATATGAAATATTCTTTTCTAAAGATATATTCATTGTCATGTAGGAATATAAATTATATTTCATAAGACTCCTTACCCTTGAGAGTAAATCTACTGATACGCCGTAACTAAACAACAAAGGAATGATTGAGGTGTGTTAATATTCATTTTTTAAATTAAAAAAAAAAGAAATATATATAAAATTTGACTATTATTTTCCAGTGTATGCAATTTCATAATCTTAATTATGATTTTCTATATGTTAGCTCCACTTAGAGGACTGTATTTTTCTCTTATAAGGCTCCACTCTACTGCTGCCTACCTCGTGAATTTTTTTACGTCCAACGTCACCACGGAAGCACAAGCATGCACACTGATATTCTGAGACTCTTTATTTTCACAATCTTACAATTCATACATTTGGATGACACGTGGTCAATGGTCAAACAGAATAAAAACATAGATGGAATATTTGCCGGGAGGAAATTGATCCATAGAAGCATAGGGCGCTCAGGGCGTGTGGATCTTATGGAATAAAGTCCGCCCTAGACTGATGAGGGCCATTAGCCCAAAACCATGGTCTCTATGTGGTCCTTTCTCAGTTTGCCAAAGCTGGTGTTGTGGCTTTGTCACCGACCCGAGGCCGCTAGTTACGGCGACAGTCAATAGATGGCGTCAGCTTTTGATGTTTAAGCGCCCCATGCTTCTATAGAATAAAAACAGTTAAATAATAAACAATAAATATTCACAGAAATATACATTTTAATTATCAACACTATATAATAACTAATTCTCTATTTTTTTTCAGAACCTGATATAAAAAGTAAGTGATTTTTTTAGGATTAATATTTTTATATTAAGAATAACTTTAGTTGTAGGAAAATTATAATATAAAAATAAATTATAATTGAACACCTTTCTCTAAAAACTAACTCTCTCATAAATATTAATGATACATATTTACAGCGAAATAGTCCTAAAAACAATATCTCTAAATTATAATTTTTAGTATTTTATGTGTTAGTTTTATAAGTAAATGAAAGCAGATAAAATACATTTAAATTATAGAATGACAATATTTTATTTTTCTCGTTTCCAGTTACGAAAATTCCTCCAGGTGAGTAGTGCTAAATTCACCAAAATTCTTTAAAAACCCCATTCCAAATATTATCGAATTTTCAAAGGAATTTTCTCTATTTCATTTTAATCTCAATAATTTGTCTAGTGAAAATATAAAAATATTTTTAATAGGTTATAATAAAATATTTCATTAAAATAGACATACTATTAGAAAAATTATATATATGTCATAATATCACTTGTAGTAATGCATCTTTATTTTATTTCGACTTAGAGCGCTATGTCCCACTAGGGACACTTGCACTTTAGTTGTAAACTAAACATAGTAAGAAAAGAAAGAAAGATCATTTGAAATATGTACAAGAATTAGTATGCAATTTAGTTAGATGAAAAGAGAAAAAATATCAACACAATTGATATATGTATAAAGAGTTGGTATGCAAATTTAGTTAAATGAAATCAATTGTAAAGTATTGTGTGTATTCTTATAAAAATATTTGACAATTCAATATATTTTATTGACACCCTTAGTGAATTGTTACAAAATTCAAAGATAAATTAAACAAAGATAAATGTGATTATTTACAATTTGATGATAAAATATAAAAAAGCTGTTCTCAGGAAGAAAGGCTCCTCCAACTTGAGAGAGTCTTCCTTCAGACAAGGACAGGATCAATTTGAACCGCTCTCAGTTCAATGTCTATTCTTATAGAAATATGTTTTTTTTACTTATCCTTTTAGTCTAAATTAGACAAGATCTTGGAGGTCGTGCTGGTAAAGAAGCTCAAGAACTCTTCTTGGTTCTCTGTACAGGGATCTTTTGTCCTTTCCAATGCAATTTAGTAAATGTTGGGGAGTGGCCTCTTCGGTTTTGCACCTAGTGCACATGGGGAAGCTTTTGGCTCCCTCTTTATAGAATAGAGGGCGCAGGTGACCAGATTTCCATCTGGCCAACTGTTTCGATTCCCTTCTGTTTAGTTGGAAGGTCTGTTTTAGAAATATGTAAATATTTTCTGTGTGGAAGTATAGGGAGAAGAAAGTTGGTCAGTAAGAAAAATCCAATAAACCACATGTCTTGTCTTCTATAAATTGACATTTCTGGGTCATTTCTCTATACTTCCTCCTCAGCGAAACTATTTTATCCTACAGAGAATAGTTTAAAAACACCTGGATTTGATAGTAAAGAGATAGTTCAATACGACGCCGTATCCACGCCAGTTGTTCCCAGGGTGGACCTCCCAGAGCTTCTCTTTCCTCTCTGATCTATTCTTCACGGGTGTTTGTTCCTAGAACCTGCCTTCTGTGTATGTCCTTACCACTCACCATTATTACGACTTCTTTACGAATCACCATATAAATTTATATATTCAATTTAATATTTTTAAAAGGGAAAATATATATAAATATTTTTTCTAATTTGATCAAAAAAACAAAAACCTTTTTAAATTTTTATTTTGTTCGGTTGTAAATAGATTTGTTTTTTCTTTTGGGTTGGTTAAATGTGTTTTTTAATAAACTCAAAATGACAAAATATAATATTATATAGTTATATTTGTTTAAAATAAAATAAGCATATTTGCTAGTAATTAATATTTCATTCTTTCTTTTTTTTTTGTAAGTAAAATTTGCATTCGACAATCTAAAATTTACTTATTAATTAATTACTTTTTTATATTTTCTCCCCCGAATATAAGATATATATATATTTGTTTTAATACTTTGTTTATATTTCACAGGTTGCCGTAAGGAATGTGGCGACAGCTGTCACACGCATTGCCATGATTTCTGCCATGGTGAGTTATGATATACCGTTATAAAATATAAAAATATAGTATATATATAGATTTATTTGAATATAATATATATTTAAATCATTATCATATATTGTTGAAATTGTTGAAAAATATATAACATAAATTTGCATGAGGATAGTATCAATATATCAAGTTTTAGACTTTTTTCTTTGGATATGCATTATAACAATTGAAATAAGTTCATTACCCCAGTAAAAAATGTAAAGATAGTATATAATTATAAAGGGAGAGATGACTCTCCAGGTACATGAATATAACCCTTCCCCGCAACTTTTATGTTGAATTATATATATATATAAGCATAGGGCGCCACTCCTGTCAACATAAACGTCAAAACCTGATGCCATCTATTGACCGTCCGCAAACTAGCGGCCTCGTGTCGGTGACAAAGCCTTTTGACGTTTATTTTGACGGGAAGAGGCGCCCTATGCTTCTATGGATCAATTTCCTCCCGGAAAATGTCCCATCTATACATATATATACTAATACCAGTAGTAAATTATGTTATAGAATGAAATTTGACAACACTATACCGCAAATGTGTCTTTTGAACAAAAATTTATTTGAAATTTATTTTAAGGAGAAATAACGATTATTTCTAACCTTAGGGATGAAGTATGAAAGGATGAATTGTGAAGAGTAATGACAAACTGAAAAATAAAGTGTCCAGGGATGGGAATTCATCCTATCATACTTCATCCCTAAGGTTAGAAATAATCGTTATTTCTCCTTAAAATAAATTTCAATTTTTCGTTCAAAAGAAACATTTGCAGTATAATTGTCAAATTTAGTTCTACAATCATAAACCGCATTATATTGTATTATAAATTATGTTATGTAACTTATATAAACATATATGTAGATATTATTAATAAAACATCAATTATAAATGTTAATTGTTATACTAATAATAGTTTTAAACCCTAATTGAATTTATCATTGTTATATTTGGAATATATATAACTCACATGCCTTTTTCTGCAATTGTTTCAGGATTTAAGGCTTGTGATAATCATTGTCACTTGTACTGCCATAAACACTGCAGAGTGGTTTGCAAAAGTAAGTAACTCTAGTATTTTTCTTATTGACAGCTATTCTAAAATAATTAATACTATGGTGTGTGTGTAAAATTTGCATAGAAAATATCTAATCTGAGAATACTTATGTATGCTAATAGAAGAGCTGATTTACTATATTTTAATACAAGATTTGTACATTGTATACTTTCATATATTTATTTATATGATGTTTTCATATTTGAATAATATATATTACCTACACTCATGGACAAAACCTAAGGAAGTGGAAAGTATTTTATGTCACCGGTTGACTGTTTTTCTTAAAGGAGACAGAGGTCGTTCCTCCACTTGGTTATCTCCTGTGTCTTCAATAAAGATAACTGTAACATCTTTCAGAGATATTGTCTGAATCCCAATATACATGCTAAAAGGTACAACTTCCTTAAGTTTTGTCCATGAGTGTATATACACTTGGTTATCTCGTGTGTCTTAAATAAAGGTCACTGTAATATCTTTCAGAGATATTGTCTAAATCCCGATATACATGCTAAAAGGTACAACATCCTTAAGTTTTGTCCATGAGTGTATATACACTTGGTTATCTCGTGTGTCTTCAATAAAGGTCACTGTAATATATTTCAGAGATATTGTCTGAATCCGATATACATGCTTAAAGGTACAACCTTCTTAAGTTTTGTTTATGAGTGTATATACACTTGGTTATCTCGTGTGTTTCAATAAAGATAACTGTAATATCTTTCAGAGATATTGTCTGAATCCCAATATACATGCTAAAAGGTACAACTTCCTTAAGTTTTGTCCATGAGTGTATATACACTTGGTTATCTCGTGTGTCTTCAATAAAGGTCACTGTAATATCTTTCAGAGTTATTGTCCCGATATACATGCTAAAAGGTACAACTTCCTTAAGTTTTGTCCATGAGTGTATCTGTATTTGGGTATAAAATATAGAATGAACTTTTATTTATTTATATTAACATCAATGCGCTAATTCCTGCAATGGACACCTATTTTAAGTTGGTCATTAGTTACATTGCTGTCTTATTTACATATCTCCATCAGTTATGAGGGATTATATAGAGACTATGCCAATTATGACAAGGAAATATTGATACATGAAAGTATTAAAATATTTATAAGACAATAAATACCGTGAATATATGTAAACACATGTATACAACAGATAGAAAAATGACAAAGAAATATTAGATGATTTGTGTCATTTTTAGAATATATTCACAAAAAACGTTAATACAGTAGAACCTCACTTTAGCGGACACCCTGCTAACGGGCACCTATCTACATAGACAGTTTTCATTTGCAAAATTACCATTTTTACTATTTAGCAACTCTCCGGTAAGAAGCCACCTCTCCATAAAGGAAACTTTGGATCTGCAATTAGGTGTTTTCCTTTACAGTGTGGTTCTACTGTATTAATAAAAAGGAGTTTTTTACTGGATATTTATTATCATCAAATCAGACGCGATATCCGCACAAGGGATGCTTGCGTCAAGAAACAACACTAAAACTGGATATAAGTTTGTTAAGTTCAATATTCCATTTTGAATGTATTTTTTTATTTGTATAGCCTATATATTACGTTTATGTGTAGAGGGTATATGTGTGTATATAAATTGTTAATAAAATACAGTAATCGATAATATTCTCTCATATCTCATTATGTTTATTTTCTTCTATTTTTAATATTTGACGAAAATAGTAGTTCTATCCTGGGAAAGGTTGAAGCAAATATGTCTAAGTTATTCTTAAATGATAGAGGCAAAACACAGAATATATATATTATTCGAGTAACTCTAAAATACTAAACAACTTTTATAATAGTCATTTTAAAAATCGGAATCTACGCATTCTACGCACAAGTAATTTGAGAATTTTGAAATGTCTTAATGAAATTCTGTAACATTATTTTTTTTCAATGCACTAAATATTTTTACTTTATTAGGAATATATGCAAACAAGTGGAGATTACAAATTTATTTGAAAATTAATGTAAATATTTAATTATCAATTCATTTAAATCTCCTGTATATTAATCAAACAAATATGTTTTATCTCTAATAAAACATATAAAGAAGCCTATCTACAGAAACCTGTGGCCTTTGTTTGAAAGATTTAATTATATTTAATTACTTTGAAAAGTATGCAATTTTGCATATTGTGATAGCGACCATTTAAACTAGAGAATTTTATAATATATAACTGATTATTCACATTAAACTAAAGATATTTATTATAAATATAAAACTCTAACACCTATAAAAATGATACAATTGTTATATTATTTGTTCCTATATCTTCAATTTAAATATTTTGGCAGAAATATTATATTGGTTAAAAGTTATATTATTAAATGTAATTCTACTGTCCTATAAGCTTATGTCCATAGTTTTCTTGAAAACCGTTTCTGAGATTCCACCCTTCAGTGCTGCGTATATAAGCAGAATCGTCCAATATAGTATTAGAGCTCTGAGAAGCGGTCTGGTGGATTAAATTGGCGAAACCCTTGGGACTGTTTACCACTGATGAGCCAAGCCCTCCCAATATATTCTTTCATCGCAGAAAGGGCAGTAGAAGTTTGTATTATGTATAAAAGAAACATTCGTGCTTTTAAATACTTTCATTTTATATGTATAGATGGCGCGTTATTGCCATATATTTTACTATCATTTTCACTTAATATAAACCTTAATATCAAATTGAATACTTAGATCTATATGAGATTTGTTTAGTAATTCTGTTGAGAAAAAAATCTCTTTATTCTATTCTAATATAACCTTTGAGAATAAAATAAATATTGTAATAGTAAATAAAAATAGTTTAGATATTTATTTCAAACGTATCCATTTACAATTTTTTGAATAATTTTATGTTTTTCAGATGGAATGCAATATGCTTGTAAGAATATATCTCTATTAAATATAATTAATAATATTGTTTTATTTTTCAAGTTAAACTTCCATATAATCTAAGCTAATCGTTTTTACTAATTAACGTAAAACATAGAGTTTGATTTGTTGGAAATTGTTCGAATATTAATTTTTATTAATTAACTATAATAAACCTGTTTATAGCGCCCCCTATAAATAGCGCCTCACTCTCTATAGCGCCCGATTTTAAATACGTAGTACGATGCGATTTACATTAAAAGTGACCTGTCTATAGTACCCACTCTCTATAGCATCCTATTTTGATGAGTCCCATGAGGGGGCGCTATAGACAGGTTTACCTGTAATATAGATTTCTGAGATGAGAGGTAATTGATATAAATAGTTATTTTTAGAGAGAGATAAGTAATTTTTCCCAGAAAGGCTAACTTAAATATATTTAGATATTTATGTTCATTCTTTAGTTTGTACCTTCAATTATTTTTATTTAACAATTGCAGAGTACACGCTATATCCACAAATCGGATATTTGCGTGTGAAATATATACATTTAAATGAAAAACAAAAAAGAAAAAAGTAGTTTAAAGATATATATATATATATATATTTACATATCAGTATGCAAATTGATTACATTAATAGTCACTTATTTAGTTAAGTACATTCTGCAGAATTTGTTAAATCTTTGGTGTATGTCCTTAGTGTAGACCAGATATTGCATATTTGTTATGGGAAGTTGATTTTAAAAAAAGAGTAATAATTGCGATCCACCCAAGAGGATTTTCATTTTTTTTTTATATAAAAGAAAACATTCTGAATATAGAGAAATCCATAATATAAATATTTAAAATAAGGCTTATTTTGGATTTGAAAAGTTTTTATTAATCTAATATTTCTATGGACCAATCGTCCATCTTTTACGAGATTTTTTTTTTGTTATGAAGCATACAGCAGGTCGCGCAAATTGCTTTATATATTACCTTGGTTCTCTTTGTTTATATTTAATTTTATTTAGAATTTATATTGTAGTCGCGTTAAATACCTAGATCAAATGATATGAGCTACGGTATAGCGATGATCCACTTGAATGAGTTCTGTAAACTTGAATAAGGGAACCCTACGTAATTGAACAAGGAATTTCGAATTTAATGATTCTAAAATAAAAAGCTACATGAATTAAATTGATTAGCCTAACATGAATTGATGGCTCGATTTAACTAGACAAGCGAGTAAACTCAACAAAACACAAAATATAAACAACACACTGTTGCCGAATCAATACAAATTAATCAATAAAAATATATACAGATTAAAATAAAACAATAAAGAATTAATTATGTAAAACAATAAATTATATAAATTAACAATATAGAATAACATCAATGAATAATATTTACTAACAATTTCTAAAATAATTAACAATTAATAACAAATAAGAATAAAACATATATCCTCGATGGTTTATCGCCCAACAAGCTTGTAAGACGTCCGTGGTTCACCTGAAGCACGCGACCTGCTGCGTGCTTCATAACAAAATATCTCGTAAAAGATGGACGATTGGTCCATCGAAATATTGGATTAATAAAACTTTTTAATTCAAAAATAAGCCTAATTTTAAATAAATAAAAGAAAACAGTTATCTTTATTGAAACAATGTAGAAGTGGTCAATTGTAATGTAAAATATATTTATCAAATAATTCTTTACCTTATTTTAATTTTTGATTTCTCTATTCTAAAACATTCTGTATAAATATTATTGGGTAAAAATATTCTTTAGCATTCTAAATATTTGAAGTTTCAAAGGGATCTTTATATAATAATTCCATGTTAACAATATTTACCCATAAATTATTTTAAAAGAAAAAATAGATTTCGAGTAAAAGTTTTATTTTAATTTAGGTTTAATACTTTTATGTAAAATAACAATTTTTCAATTATATTAATAAGAATATCATTTAGATATTGTACATAGAGTATTAGCCCGTTGAAGAGCAGTATATTTGCTCGAAAGCTTGGAAACCCTAAATTAAAAGAAACCTTTTACTCAAATTCTATTTTCTTTTTTCATATACTAATTTATATAATATATTCCTTATCATTAAAACGATTTGACCATTACATATATTTAAATATAACACACTGCGGCCTGTGATTGTAAAACGACACTTGAAGTTACACCGCATGAGTTTCTTTTCAACGAAAAATCAATTTTTTATTTCAAGGTGAAATATCGACTATTTCTAACCTTTTTGGATGAGGTACCTCATACCTTTTCATACCTCATCCAAAAAGGTTAGAAATAGTCGATATTTCACTTTGAAATAAAAATTTGATTTTTCGTTGAAAAGAAACTCATGCGGTGTAACTTCAAGTGTCGTTTTACAATTATATATATTTATAATAAAATACTTAGGCTGATTTTTCTTATACAAGGTGATCCCAAAGGTTCGTAAAAAACTTAGAAAAAATTGAAACACCAATATTATTCGCCGTTATGTATAATGTTTTTGTATTAGGTATAAAGTAATTGTATTATATATTATTATGTATTCGTCGTAATGATTATCCAAGTAATAAGATAATAAATTATCCAAGAAATAAGAGAAACAACGATTTAAGAAAAACACGAACTTTTGGGTCAACTTTATATTTTGATCATGTTGATCATAAATAATATTTATTTCTGTGTATGTGATTATTCAGTGAGAAATGATGATGATGATGAATTCGGTATGTATTTAATTACTGATAATGCTTTTGTCGTTAATATACTTTTATGGGTATCGGCCTAAAAAGAAAACAGTTACAACCTTCGTTAACAGATGTTCATAAATGTTCATACATATGTGGGATGGTTGCGTGATGTGTTGGTGTGGCTTGTGGAAAGGCCGCTGATAAAATTATAATTAAAATTAATTTATTTAAAGCCAGAAATATATAAAGAGAAAAGAAGTAACGGCCGTTGGGATCAAGCCTTCTTGTTTACCGCGCTAGTGGCCAGAGTCTCGAATGCTCGCGCATGTGTAGTCAGGTTGACGCTCGCGGTTGCCGAGGCCGTCACATTGCCCGTGTGTGTAGTGGAGCTTTGTCCCAGTTCGCGCTCACTGAAGCAAAGTGTGGTCGCCACACATATAGAAAGTAAAAAGATTCAGATTATTCACAAGTATTAATAGCGTTTGTAGAACAACTTTTGACAATTTTACCACAAATGTTTCTTTTGAGTGAAAATTCGTAATTCATTTTAAGAAAAAATAACGACTATTACCTTAGGAATCAAGTATGAAAGGATGAATTGTGAAGAGTAATGATAAACGGAAAAATAAAGTGTCATACTTCATCCCTAAGGATAAAAAATAGTCGTTATTTCTACTTAAAATAAATTACGATTTATATTCAAAAGAAACATTAACGGTAAAATTGTCAAACGTCGTTCTACAATCATAAGCCGCATTATATTGTATTATAAATTAATAGTGTTTGTTGGAGCAAAAAGCAAGTCTTTAATGATGAAAAGGGGTAGAACTAGCTCATACCGTAGAGATTTTTATCTATCCCTGACCATTGTGGCATACCAAGGCAGCGAAAAAGAGGAAAAAGAAGCCCCAGAATGAACGCTTTAGTGGAATGAAATACTGAATATCCTTTTGTCAAACGTCTATAGTCTTTATAAAAAAGGCATCTTCTTATAGTGCAACTGAAAGTTGCTAATGGCTTGAGCCATCTATTGAAATAATTATCAACTATTCTCGTTGATTTTTAATTATTCCAGAATTGGCCAAATACCATTTCTTGATTAATCAATAAAAGTTAACCACTGACGCGTTTCGGGCTGTTGGCCCTCATCGCCTATGTAGCTTGCTGTTACACGTCGTGTAGTTACGAACTAGGTGGATAGAACGTAGGCCCATAATTTCTACCATTTGGCCCTATTTACACGGTTTGAAGACTAACTAGGTCAACAGCGTTTTTTCTTTAAAATACTAGGTTAATTTAACGAAATTTACACACACATACAGCTTTATTAAGACTATAGGTCTTATACAGATTCACTACATGAAGGAAGAATAGATGGAGCTCCTATACTCCAGGCAGGACAGAACCCAACAACCTCCATGTCCGACACATGCCCAGTGACCACAGATCCTTCTACAGAATCTTTTATACATTTACACGTGTTTTGAATATACAGGAATTCATATTCAAATCTTTTGATAATAAAATGCATATATTGGATTGAATAAAATTATTATTTTCCGATATTTCGGTTGGTTGAACGCCAACCTTTATCAAGGCATTACACTTTTGTATAAAGAAATTTAGTGAATAAAATATTTATTTGCCAGCGGCGCTGAGTTTGTTTACACAAAATTGTAATGCCTTGATAAAGGTTGGCGTTCAGCCAACCGAAATATTGGCTAAATAAATATTTTATTCAATCCAATATACTCGTATGTATTTTTATTATCTAAATATTTACACGTGTGATAGAAATTTTGATTGAAGATTGAAATATTAATGAAATCACATGGCGATTGTTATAGCACACTTCACACATTGACTGAGAATATATTTTACCATTATATTATTAGAGAGGATTAGATTTTATTTTATGACATACAAATATTATATAAAAATTATATTATATTTTAAAATTATTAATTCTAGATCAAATTACTTTGTTTAAATCGACCGCCAGACGTCGCCACCTTCCCTATATAACCCTATTTTTGTTGTTGTTTCCCGTTGGCCGGCTCAAATCTTTTTGTACATATGTAAATATGTAATCTTTTATTTTATTCTTTACGCCTCAAATCAGGTATTTCATCCTTAATTATGTTCAACAGACCAAATAATGTAAATTGTGATTCTTTATTATATTTTATTATTTTTACCACGGCTGCAAACAATATCATAAAACACTCATGTATCCTCAAAATAATCAGTAAGTAATAATTATATATCTATTCTGATATCAACAGAAAATATTTTTATAATATTGTTGCGTTGTTGGTTGACAAAGAGTAACTTCCGTGGGTACAAAAGATCTTTAGGACTTTATTTAAGCCTAATCGATAAATTAATTACAGAAGAGCGCAAAAATAAAACAGCAGTTACAAACTCACCAACTGCAGCACGGCGAGGGAAAGAAGGAGCAGAACAGGAGAGAGAAGTTCGTAGAACCTTCTAGAATCTTCCAGGAAGTACACCGGCGTCGGCGATAAGCAGCAGTCCGACCTATTGAGACAGCAGCTTGCTTAGAGTCCACCACGTAGCTTCGTTCTTCTACCTTCTTGCATGAGTTCCTCATCCCTATATATCCCGGAGTAGATTTTTCCAGAACGGTCATGGTTGATTAGCCAATCAGAAAGCCGCCAGCGCTGAGCCTTGCGCAATCGCTACTGATTGGCCAATCAGTTATCTTCCGCTTTTTCTACATTATTCTTAAATGTTCTAGAATATTCTCTCTCCATTCTGGAATGTGCTTTTCTTTCTACGTAACAATATAATATATTGTTGCATTTACTTATATATATATATATAAATACTTCCTTCTTTATCTCGTTTTTATTTTTTTCGTTTTATGTAAAGCAGGCTGTTTTGCATACTCGTTTTTGGTATTTATCTATTTATTCGTTCGTCTCAGCTGAATGAATCGAGACTCTTTTACTAAGAATAAAATATTAGTTAATTTTAACATCGACTGCTTCTGTTTAAGTTATTTTCTACGTGACAAAATAATAGATTAGTCAATAGTTATAATAGTTATAAATGTATATACACCAATACCTCGCTTTGCGTCGTTTCGTTTTGCGTTTTTTTTTTTTCGAATTTGCGTTGCTGCTTATTTTTTACTGATTTTCACTGTGTGTCGTTAGATTATCGAAGTTGCGTTGTTTTGAATTCGAGTCATTAATTTTTTTTTAAATTTTTTTCCCTAAAATATGTCAACACCTTTGTTTTTGATTGCGCCTTCACATATTTTCACTCTGCGTCGTTTCAATTTGCGTCGTGCTTTTTTTGGAACGTAACCCCGACGCAAAGCGAGGTATGGGTGTATTATCTTAAATCAATCTAATAAATGCATATCTCACTCTTCCATATGTCTTGTGATTTGTGAATATTGATTTGTTTGAGTGATATTCGTTTCAGCGAATTCCGAGATGTCAGAAGGTAATTTTCTTATTCTTTACCCAATATTTTTGAACATTCAGAAACAATATATACATGTTATATAAAAGTGTTATTTTAAGATTATAATTTCTATATAAAACTACTCTGTTAAGTCTACCACAAGGTGTCGCGACGTTCCCATTATATATCCTCTTGTTGTTGTTTCCTTTCGGCCGACTCAAATATTTTGTAGATATGTGAATAAGTCTTTTGTTTACTTCCTTCATCACGTCTTAAGTAAGGTACACCTTTCTCCAATTATGTATTTTATATTCCTTAAGCATAATTGAAGTAAATTGTGATTCAATATTTATTTTATTAATATATTTTCCACGACTAAATAACAATAGCATAACAATGTTCATTCTAAAGATAGAGGCTGCATGGCCGGCATTCATATTTCTATGAAAAATAGAGACTTTGGCCAGTTCCTGACGAAGACAAAATATTTTTGTCGAAACGTTAAGAAAATAAAAAACTCTAACTGGCCGAACTATCTATTTTTCATTAAAACAATGTTTATGTATAACAAAATCAAGCAACAGCTAATAATTCTACATCTCAATCGTAATTCCAAAATCATCATAAATCTTTTTTGTAACATTAATTTATCTTGATTTATTACCTACCGTGAAATAAACTAGACAATAAGAAAATTTGATATTAATAAATAAGTCATATACAACCTATAGAAATATGTTGATTCTAATAAAGAATATGATGCATAAAAAGATCTCAACTTAATTTTATCGACTTATATATAATGTATAATTCTCTACAAATTTACTCTGGCATCTTTATTGTCATTTTATGTAAAGAATTATACAATGTGTGTTACCTCAAAATAAGCTAGAATATAACAAAATGTATTTATTTACCAGTTGCAAACAAAACACGCTATATCCGAACTGGTAATTGCGAGTGAAACTATTTACAATAATTCATATTGTAGTAGAGTAGGTAACATAATTATCAAAAAGAAAATAAACAATTAAGAAAAAGAGCATTGAATAAACATATACATTAAACAAATAAGCAACAACATAAGCAGATAGAAGAAATCGCAAGGTAGTTATTTACAATATGTTAAGCAATGATGGAAGTTGATGAAGTTATCTGTAATAATTAGTATCGTGGAAAGAGAAAGTTGATCAAGTTGAGCTATTTATAATGAGTTATATTCTAAAGTAACTTATATAAAAAAATGAGATCTATATAATAGTTTTTTTAATTAAAAAGGCATATATTGGATCAAAATATCATTTAATTTACCAATATCAAGGTGTTATAACATTTTTAAGTGTGTCAATAACAAACTCAGCGCCACATAACGTCAACAGTATTAAGTTTTTTAAAATATTCTGTTATATTCAATGGGAGGAAAAAATTTGATATATATATTTTATATTATGGACAAAATAATTTTTGTAAAATATAGGTGTGAATATTTTGAAAATTAACAATAACGCCTATTTTATATATTAAAATTATTTGTACTATGTGTAAAAAGATTTTTCGTATAAAAATAAATAAAAAATAAAAATAACAAAATATATATAAACGAAATGTTAAAAAGAAATGTTAATATAAATGAAATGTTAATTATATTTTGATCCAATATATGCCTTTTTAATTAAAGATTTTTTTTTTATGGATTGCTCTATTTTTAAAATAATATATTTTGTAACACAACCTTCTTTTACCTATCACAATTTCATTTATGATTGATATAGAATTTTTATATTTATTTTGGTGAAAAAAAATATATAATGATAATATTCCGAGAAGAAATCCTTCTTCATTTTCTCTGTTTATACTTCTGCAGGGTTTGGTGTCTTGATGTTCAATGCCTCTTTTCTTGAGATCTTTAATTTTTCTGAATTTCTTTCAAAACAAATCATTTTTTGTCTAATAAATATCTTTGTAGATCATTGAAAAATTGAAGGTATGTACATGAATATTAATATTTGAAATGACGCTGTTGAATTTTTAAAATTTGCTACTAAATCTTAAAATATTGTTATTAAACATTAATTAAATGACTTAAAAGGTGTAAAATCGTTTAAATAAACTCGATTCAGACGGTTATAATTTTCTTTAAATTCATCATACACTCCAGTACCTTCTTCATAAATCCATTTACCCTTAATCTTGATAGGTACTATCAATTTCTTCTATCCCTTTTATTATGAACTTCAACAGGCCTTATGCTTTACTTTCATAATATTATCAAGACTTCATATTTTGATCCTTTAAATACAACATGTTCTTTTCAGTTTTTTTTTCAAGATTCATGTTTCAAATGCCTCCATTCTACTTTATTATATCTTTCTTATTTACTATAATATCAACCCATATAACCCAATATTCTAAATAGGTCTTCACTAGCCTACTAAACTATTTTTTTGCTTATCCCTACTACACGTGGTACAGGCCATGATAATCATGGTGGGTAGAAGTAGGTTACTGCTTTTACTGTAAGTGCACCACATGTCTACATATGTGAAAAGCAGTTCGACCTACTGAAGCATACTTAGTAGGAATATTAAGCAAGAAATTTGTTTATATATAGAATGACACTGTTGGGGAGATTCATACTTAAGTATTATGAATATAAAGAAATCCATAATATAAATATTTAAAAAATAAAGCTTATTTTAGATTTAATAATAGTTTTTATTTATCCAATATTTCGATTGACCACTCTTCCATCTTTTACTAGGTATTATTTGGCTCACCTAAAGCGCGTTACTTGCTGTGTTCTTCAAAACAAAAAACCTCGTAAAAGATCGACGATTGGTCCATTGAAATATTAGATAAATAAAAATTCTTATTAAATCTATAGAAAGCCTTATCTTAAAATACTCATCATGATGCACAAGCGCGCCATCTGTTATCAAAATTCGAAACTATTATAGACACGTATGATACTTTTTAAAAATAAAAAATTTCTACTACCCTTACTGCAATGAAAAAAAGATGTTTATTTTCAAAAAAAGTCATACCCGTCTATAATAGTTTCGAATTAAAATACATGTGTGCTACAAGTTTATGATATGATGGGTAGTTAGTAGCTACAATTTTCGTGAAGTTACTGTTAGTGGCACTACATTTCCATACATTTAGTAATAATATCGACTTTTCTACATAGAATTTTATTATAAAACTATTTTAGAGGCGTAATATTCTTTTTAAAATAAAACAATTTCTACTGTCCTTACTGCGATGGAAAAATTAAAGGGAGGGCCTGGCTCATCAGTGGTGAACCCTCCCAGCGGTTTCGCCAGTTTAATCTACCATACCGCTGTTATATTGCATTTTTGGAACTTCCTTTTATAGGTGACTGTTGTAAGACTCTTGGAATGGGTATTTTAGAAGAACTATGGACATAAGCTTTTAGGACAGCAGAATTAAATATAATTATAAATATATAATATGCTTCGAGCAATCGCTCTTCCGCAAAT
Organism: Cordylochernes scorpioides; assembly: GCA_030710605.1. Taxonomy (NCBI): domain Eukaryota; kingdom Metazoa; phylum Arthropoda; class Arachnida; order Pseudoscorpiones; family Chernetidae; genus Cordylochernes; species Cordylochernes scorpioides. The sequence continues at coordinate 1,305,134 of CP092874.1, forward strand.
ATGGTCCATCGAAATATTGGATAAATAAAAACTCTTATTTAATATGAAATAAGCCTTATTATGAAAATATTGATATTATGGATTGCTTTATATTCAGAATACTCTAAGTATGAATCTCCCCAACAGTGTCATTCTATATATAAACATTCTATATATATAATTCTATATATAGAATTTTATAGTACCCTATTTTCCTATTTGTACATACAGGTGAATTTGGGCTTATGCAAATCACAGGGGTCCATTGAAATAGAAAAAAGTTTTTAATGTGAAATTCCATTTTTGGTAGCGCTTGTCCTAACGGTTGGTATAACTCTTCCATAAACTCCTCTGGATATGGAATCAAATTTTGTAAATGTTAAGATAGATAAATCTTATATATCTAAATAATATATTTATAAATTTAAAAGTTTACTACTCCATTATATTAAATTATAGTTTAATTTATCATAATTGATATTTCAGATACAATTGTTGGAAAAGGTGAGTATGCCATTTAAATCATATAAAACAGTATCTGCCTGAAGTTACTACTTAGAAAACAAATGCAAAATTTCTTGATAATAACCTAAATTTCTATATTTAAGAAACAGGTTTTTCTTTTGCTTATTTATTAATCAACCAGGCGCGATATATCAAAATAGTTGTGCCTATTACAGAGAAAACAAGAAAATTTTTGAACTATGAATTGAATATTTAAAAATTTACATGTATTAATCGCCAGAACTATTAAAATATATTAATAAGAAACAGATTTGATTGTAACTATAAGAAGAAGTAAAATAGGAATGTCTTAACCATGTAATATGATTATATCATAGGAACTTTCAATATTTTTATACTAAGTAGGTTTTCCTTGGACCAAACCAAGCAAATTTTCAACATGATAGGTGCAAGATGTTTTAAAATTACAAAATATTTTCTCACAATAAGTTTCTTTTTATTACAAAACGCTAGCTTTCAAGTGATAATCGCTTTTCAACGGGCTTAATAAAACATCGACAATATCTTACAAGAAATATTTACAAAAACATACACGCATAAGCGTTTTGAAATAAAAAGAAACTCATTGTTAGAAAATAATTTGTAATTTTAAAACGTTTTTCACAATTTTATCATGAATAGAGATGTAAGATGTCTTAAAATTATGTTCCTATTACCTAAAGAGAAAAAGCGCTAAGATAACAAATTCTACAGGGCATGATAGAGGAAGTGAGGGAGTGACCTAGGGAAAATAGATGAATCACATCATCGAATTTTGAAATCCAATAGACGTTCATGCCTGACTTATAATTTAAGAATTACAACAAACAATCCAGGATGAATATTTTGCTGGAACGATATTGATATACATGGTAGGATCAAAAAGTTACCGAACTTTTTTAAAAAACAACCATTTATTCATAGTATAGTAATTTAAACATCAAATTTTTAAAATAGGAGCCTTAGTTATCTACACATTTTTTCCAGAGTTAAAAAAAAAAACTGTTAAAATGCTAATTCAAAGTCAATTTTTCTAAGCGAGTTTATCACCACTGTCGCATTTTCAATTACTTCTGATGACGATGAAAAGCGCCTTCCTTTTAACGTTATTTTAAGTTTAGGAAAGAAGAAATCACATGGGGTGATATCAAGAGAGTAAGGAGGATGCGGTAAGAGAGATACAGAGTGTTTGGCTAAATAGTCTTGAACAATAATGGCTTTATGACAAGCATGTCAAACTCGCGGCCCGCGGGCCTCATGCGGCCCACAACGAATAAATTTGCGGCCCACCAGATAATATATTTTTCTTTTTTATTATTAGTATTTTTTAAAATAAACCTACATAAATGTTACTATAAAAATTTAATTACTTGTTTTCTTTTTTTGCGGCCCACATAATCTTATTACTTTTTTATTTGGCCCGTGTTAGGATTTGAGTTTGACATGCTTGCTCTATGATATATAAATAAAAGGTCACCTCTCTCTCTCGTCAAATTAGGGTGTTTAGTTTTCAACTATATTTTGACTGAATAATTGACTTTTATCTTAATAGAAGCAATCCAAGATTATGTTTCTTTTACCGTTTTATTTCTCTAGATTTTGGGTTAAAATACCCTTCAACGGGAGCCACTATAGAAATATAACTACCAGTTAACTATAGAGGCGTGTATAGTTAGCTGGAAGTTATACTCATAGTTAATACTGTTGAAGACATCATGGTGATGTCTAATGGAGATCGTTTAAACGACTCGAGGAATAGGCATCAACAACCATCCTGTTGAAGGACATGTTAATCTTAAGCTATAGAAATAAAAATGGTACAAGAAACATAAACCTGGATTGCTTGTTTTTATTATTAATTTATGAACTTTGTTGGTCAAACTGGTAACAAGTAAAAGAGGCTCCCCATTTATAAAGAAAGATTGTGATGAAGCCCTCAGACATAAAGAGACTAGATGGAAATTTTACCAGAAGAATATTGATCTACAAGGACGTCTAGTTTAGCTTTGACGTCTATTTTGACGAGAAAATGACCTTTGTCTTTGTAGATAAGGAGACTATCCCACAATCAAGAATGTTAATTATGTGAAATGTCTATTCTTATAATCTATGTAATTAAATGTACACGCTAGATTATCAATCTGACTTAATATGTGATGCTAGAAATGCGGGCAAATTTGAAAAAAAGAACATTATTTATTGCTTTGACAAAACCAATACGGGATCTAGGGTTTGGTTTCTTTTTACAATGCTTTCATTTATCTAGCTTTCGGACTAACATGCTCTTCAACACGGAGATCCAGAAGTACTACTTCTTCACAAGTCTCCGTGTTGAAGAGCATATTAGCCCGAGTTCGAGAAATAAAAGAATTGTAAAAAGAAACCAAACTCTAGATTATTTATTAATCTTGTCAAAGTGTAAAAGCATGGAGGAGTCTTTATTATTATTTATTGCTTTTTGGAATAAAAATCTATGATCTAGTAAAATCTATCACATTTTTATATACTTTTGTAAATGAAGTCTTCTTCTTCCTTCTTATCTCCATTCTCAATCATATTAAGGTATCAAGCTTGTAAATCTTGAAACCTTTGATAGTGTCTGCCGGGGACAATCATCATGATTGGGTGAAGTAAAATGCGTCTGCCTTTGTCATTAATACTGGGATCACTACTCAGTAGCAGGCCACCGACTTAGCTCCAAAAGAAATGGCCGCCTCTGACATGAGGAACAGACACCATGTGCAGCCACTCCTAACATGGAGTACAAACGCTGCTCATCCTGTATCCCTGGATTAGGAGCCCTTACAGGGTACTATCAACCGGGCCAGCTGAGCCCAGGTTTTTTAGTGAGCTTGTCACTGCTCTCCCTCCTCCTTTTTCATCCGGGCTTGGGACCGGCAAAGGTGGAATAAATGAAGTGCTATTTTTAAATAAAGTCTTATCTGTATAAAAATGGTAATTTTTCGATGCTTTATTTTAATACTTTTTAAAGTGTTCATCGTATTACTCTTTTTTTTGCTTATCCCTAGTACACGTGGTACAGGCCATGATAACCATGGTGGGTAGAAGTAGGTGACTGCTTTTACTGTAAGTGCACCACATGTCTACACATGTGAAAAGCCGGTCGAATGTACCAGAGCCCCGTTTTGGTACTTGCAATCACTGGTGGGGTTGACTTCTACAAGAATCGGGGCCATTGGAGCATTTTTAGGTATATTTATTCTATCAGCAAGAGGCGTGCTGGCCACAAGCCACCAGCACTTACAAATGTGCCAGAGCGATGTTTGAATATTTGCATTCGCTGTTTGGGTTGGACATTTGCAAGAATCAGGGGTCAATTGGAGGCCAATCTTATTACTTAAATATATTGAAACTACCATATATCTTTTAGATAATATCTATTTTTTGTAGGTTTCGACTCAAATAGGATTCCTTTCGATAAGTCCAAGTTCGTCGAATACCTAAACAGTAAGTTCTAAATACATATTTACATATGATAGATTTATACCTTCCAACACTATAATAACTACTAAAATATACCATTTATTTACACTATTGATATTTTTCATAGCAAAATTATCTAATTTTATCTTATCTTTATATATATAAAACTCTTTTTAGAAAGTTGGACCTCAATGAAAGATACCAACAGTATTAATAGAAAAATTGACATCCCTCCGTTATATTTACAGTTCAAATCGATTTAAAATTATTTTATTATATACTTATTAGGAATCATATATTATTATTTAAATTTTATAAATGTACATATATAGTCTATTTTATTTATATTTAAAAAAAATTTATTTTATTTATATTCATTGATATTTCTACTTTTTGGTTATCATCGTTTTTAGAATAACTTTCAGTTTTGTTGTAAATATGCGTAGTTAACATATCTATATTTTTAAAAAATCACTAATATAGATTTAAATTCATAAATTCTATATAATTGTGAAAATAACTGAAATTTTTCCACAAGTAATTAAAAATAAAAAAACTATTTGATGGTAAATAATTATCTTTATTTTAACACGACTCCGCCTTTAACCCTTTATCTTATCAATCCTATATCAAACAACAAACAAATTATTCTTAACATATATACATTTATATATATATGTATTATTGTTGCAAATGATCCTGTCGACGTATGGATAAACTGGCAGTCGTTTACGTGAGGCGAGTGTCGATGTTCTTCCCACACGCGGACAACAAGAAGAAGAGGCAGGGCTAGATGTTAGCACCGAGAGTGATCGGAGACAGCCCACGGGACAGAGTTAGAGGCCATGACACGAACTTGGATGTCTATCACTGAGACATGGAGAGAGAGACCAATAGAGATAGAAGCGGTCTGCCGATGGACACCCTGTAGAACATCCTGTCGCTGACCCCCTGCTAAAATCCTGTCCTGTTCACAGGGGTCTTCTATAAAAAGCCCTGGAGGGGGGCCCCATGTGGGCGTCCACTATTTCCTCTCTCTCTCTCTCTGACCCCAGCTGACCATTCTGGCTTTTTATTTTGACGTCACAATTTTGAGTTTAAATACAAATAAAGGTGTACAGGATATATTTATAAAGATATAGCATATATACAAAATATGGGGTGGTAGCAAATAGGAACAGTGTACATTTTAATAGAAGGGTATGATCCTATAAAGTATCGGCTCTAACTAATTGGAAGATATGTGAAATATACTAAAAGTGTCATACAGTATAAAATATACGATGTATATCATCCCCCTTTTATACCATATTATTAATTTATAATATTATTCAATTTCAAATTTAACCATATATAACCTTGTATGAACGATATAATAATGTAATTTCAATATCAAAATATCTCTCTTATCTATAAAATAATTTTAACTACATTTTATATAATGTACGTTTTTCTTAAATATAGTTTTGATTAAGTTAGGTTAGAGGGATGAAGAAATATATACCTTTAATAGTTAACAACAGAAATGTATAAAAACCTAGAAAACTATTCTCTTATAATGAGAAAAAACTCATAAAATGAAACTGATTGTGAGAAATAATATTTTGTAGTTTTTAAACGTTTTTCACAATTTAATCTTGAATCATGAACAGAAATGTATATAATATTTGATTTTATAAATATATTTTTTCAAATTGTGGGATATAATTTAGAGTATAGATGGAAAATTTGCGGGAGGAAATTAATCCATAGAAGCATAGGGCGCTTCTCCCGTCAAAATAAACGTCAAAAACTGACGCCATCTATTGACCGTCGCCGCACCTAGCGTCAGGTTTTGACGTTTATTTTGACGGGAGAGGCGCCTTATGCTTCTATGGATTAATTTCCTACCGGCAAATTTTCCATCTATATTCTAGCCATAGATTTGGCCCAGCCACCTTGATAGCAAAACACCTCTTTGGTAGATTGTGAATATCCCATTAGATTCCTTGTGGATCTCATGGAATAAAGTCCGCCCTAGACTGACGAGGGCCATTAGCCCGAAACCATGGTCTCTAGGTGAACGCTTCTCAGTTTACCAAAGCTGGTGTTGTGGTTTTGTTACCGACCCGAGGCCGCTAGTTGCGGCGACGGTCAATAGATGGCGTCAGTTTTTGACGTTTATTTTGACGGGAGAGGCGCCCTATGCTTCTATGAATTTAGAGTATATAAATTATATTACAAAAATTGTGTAATTAAATAAAAATGATTTTTTATAGGTACCATTGATATCTATAGTGGTGAGTAAAATATATTAGATTTAATATAGGTTACTTTTTATTTATTGTGTTGATATAATTGTATCATTTTTGATCAAATATACACTCATGGACAAAACTTAAGGAAAATGTACCTTTCAGCATATTTATCGGGATTCAGACATTAACTCTGAAAGATATTACACTGACCTTTATTGAAGACACACGAGATAACCAAGTGCACATACATTCATGGACAAAAATTGAAGAAATTTTTACCTTTCACCATGTATATCGGAATTCTAACAATAACGCCGAAAGGTATTATAGTGGCTTTTATTGAAGACACACAAGATTACCTAGTTTGAACAAAATTGCCTCAGTTTCCTTTAAAAAAACACACGTCTGCAGACATCAAAGATATTTCGCTTTTTCGAAGTTTTGTCTCCATGTGTGTATATAATGAAAGAACTCGTATCAAAAATAAAAATATTTTTTATAATGATAAATTGATCGTACCTAAAAGCTAATTATGAAAATTATATCAATGTTGAGGCCTATTTTCTTTTCTTAGTAATTATAATATCAAATAACATATAATAATAATTTTTAAATGAACCTTTATCTCTATTCAGATAATGAAGGTGAGAGATTATCCATTTATATTGGTTTCAAGATATTTTAAAATAAAATCTAATCACAAATTATCATTTTTATAAAAGCGAAATGATACCTTGATAGTATTTAAAGACGAAAAATGAAAATAAGGTAAAAAAGTTTCTTTTAATTTTGAATTTGCAAGCTTTCGAGAAAATATACTGTTCTTCAACGGGCTAATACTTAATGTACAATCCTGTAAATAATATTTTATTAATAGATTGTACATAGAGTATCAGCCCGTTGAAGAGCAGTACAATTGCTCGAAAGCTTGCAAATTCAAAATTAAAATAAACTTTTTACCTGATTTTTATTTTTCCTCTTTCAAATAATTTCTGGGTAGCTATTGCTTACATAAAATGACCTTGATAGTATCTTTAAACTTTTATTACCTATAACTGTTTGCTTCTATAATATTTGAATATTCAGAACTCCTCTCTGTCAATAGGAATAATTCTTTATCTGCCAATAAAATCATTTCCTCTAACATTTATAAATTTCAAAACTATAATTAGAGATTGAAAAATATATTTTTAACTTTTTATGGGTTTCTATATAATTATATATATTTATATTATGATCCATTAGCGCGCCACTTTTATCAAAATACGAAACTATTATAGATTTCTACTGTCCTTACTGCAAAGGAAAAATTAATGGAAGGATAATTTTCCATTGCAGTAAGGTCAGTAGAAAATGTTTATTTTTAAAAAGAATCATACGCGTCTATAATAGTTTCGAATTTTGATATATATATTTTTACTGCATATTTAATCTCTTCTTTTTTATTTCAACACACAAAACGCGATATCCCCGCTAGGGATAATTATGTATATTTACATTTTTAAACAGAAGCAGTTATAAACATATTTTCATCTCTTCAATTATCGCCGCTTTGATGAATATTTTTTAAATAATAAAACTCTTTGAATTATATGTCTTTTTTTCAGATGCTTTATAAACTGTAAGCCATTTTTTTTTTAAATAGGGCTAAGAAAATATTGGAAATAGAAACTTTCATGATAAAAAAAATGTGCAGAGAAATATAATCTTATTAATTATTCAAAATGAATAATTAGTAATATATAATTATAAGAAAATTATTTACGAGAAATATTCACAGTTTTAAAGGATTTGCCATTTGGTGTTTTAGTTTCATTTTGTAAAAAGGAGTCATATGTGTACAGGAACTACACCGCTGCCTAAAGCAATCTTCGATATCTCTAAAGAAAATAAAGGTAAGTCTAACACATTAAATTATCCTATAGAAATATAGATGAAATGGCTTTCATGAAAAAAGTCTATCTAGAAAGTTATATTGGGCATAGAAAACAACAGAAAACCAACTTTTTATAATTTCTTGTGGAAAAAAAAACTTCAATCAAATATTTTACAGATGAATTGAATAAAGAGTAATAAAGAAATAAAGAGAATATCTAAAAAGGTATAATGCTACTGGAAACTGAGACTTTCACAAGAACATAAAAATTAAAGAAAATAGGATTTTTAAATATAGTTGGACATGAAAGGTTTCAGTTAAAAGGCGTATTTTATTGAATATACGGTAATCATTTAAAAAAAGCGTATCTGGATTTAAGATACTTCTCTCAATATATATGTTATAAAAAATTAGATTTTCTGCTTGATTTTGGAATTACTATTAAGATTTAGATTATGATCTTGAGATTTGATATATTTTGGAATATATTAGTATTAGGTCAATGGTATTGGTATGCAGTCATGGAAAAAAATCTTGAAAGTATAATAATTAAAATAGTTTTGATCAGTAATTGCTTTAATTGAACTAAAGGAATATATAAAAACATAATTTGATAAAAATAATGCTTGGCTTAAGGCGTAAGAATCAAAAAAATGGAAAACTTATTTACATAATGTACAAAAGGTTTGAGACGGCCATTGGGAAACAACAACAATGAGTTTTTATAGTGGAAGCGTGATCTCTGGCGGTCGATTTAGCAGAGTATTTGAATCTATGAAATATAATTTTTTTTTAATAAAATATTTTTCTATAACATATATATATTAATGACAAAGTTGTTACCGTTTGATCTACAAGAATTTAGTAAATTACATTTAAGTTTTTGTGCAAAAATTTGATTTGATTTTCTTCCATAGATCCAAGTATGTATCTACTTATATATTTGCCTTATTCTGTCTGTTTGTCTGTTTGTTTGTTTGTCTGAAGCTCACGGATGGGATTTTTCATAACCATCGGTGGTTCAGTGGTAGAATGCTCGCCTGCCACGCGGGCGGCCCGGGTTCGATTCCCGGCCGATGCATTTTTTTTTTTTACAATTTTTAAAACTCATTTATATATTATACAAGAATGACATCCACGGCGCCAATTTATAATTGTAACGAATAGTATTTGAATAAAAGCATTTAATCGGGTAAAACCCGGACGTTGCCCGGGTCATTCGTATATAATAATTGTATAAACGAATGCAAGACAAAATCACCGCGAATGTTTCTTTTTTTTAAGGCAATTTCTTTTTAGGGCAATTATCGTTATTTATCGTTAATTTTTGTTTCGATTTTATTGAAAAAAAAAACGATATGGTGCCTTTAAAAAATGATCTTTAATACTATGCAGTTTTCTATTTAGTCAATATACCTAAGTTCATGTTGCAAATGTAATTATCTCTATCGATTTAGTAGGTGAAATGCAAAAAAAAAAAATCGACATGATGAAATCTTTATGAAAATTAACATTTTTATTTTATATTTTCAAGACACACACAGTTTGGGGCGGGACGTTTCACAAGAGAGACATCCACGGCGCCAATTCAAAATTGTAACGAATAGTATTTTAATTAAAACATTTTAAAAACACACAGTTATTATTATTATCCATCAACATATATAGTCACGACCGTCATGAGCCGGTTCTGTCACGGATGCGCGCGCACAGGGAGGTCACGTGCTCGCCGGCAGCCAACGGGCGCGCGCCGCCGGCATTACGTCATCAACATATATAGTCACGACCGTCATGGGCCGGCTGGCGTTGTTCTTCCCCGTTGGTTTATGAATCCTGCCAAGAAGAAAAAGAAGGCCTACAAGCCCATCGTGAACGTCACCGACCTGGAAAGGGAAGATGAGATGGTGATCTCACGCAACAGCAGCATCCTGAGCTCCATTGGCCATCCTGCCCTGAAATCCCTGCATGAGGACCTGATCCGCTACATCGCCTCGCGGACTGAAATGATCAAAGCCCTCGCTACCAATGTAGAGAACCTCACTGACACCCTCGTGTCCTTCGCAGAGTTGGACGAAATTGAGGAGGCCAACAAGCCCAAGACTGCTTGCCGCGGCACTCAAACCTGCCCTGCTCATTCCTGCAAGGAAATCAGCTCCCAGACTGACCCAATCAAGCCCGCCACTCCTGCTCCTGCTGCTCTCCCTGCCAAGAAGCCTGCCTACACCTTGCCTGCTCCTGCTCCAACCAAAAGGAAGCAGTCTGAAGCTCCCAACCCGCCTGCAAAGAGGACAAACCTGAATGGTCCTTCAAAACCTGTGCCTTCCCACGTCTCCAAGCCTGCGGCCGCCCAAGTGATCCTCCATGGAGAAAAATCGGCGGCCCACACAGTGGTCATCTCAGATGACCCACAGGCTGACCCAAGGGAGATGCTGAAAACAGTCCGCGCTGCTCACACTCTCCCCCAAGACGTTTGGGCCTCCCTGCGCACCAAGGGGAAGCTGGTCCTCCATTCCAGCAATCCTGACACGATCCCTGAGGTTACAACCTCCCTGGCCAACAAGCTGGATGGAATGAAGGTTCGCCAGCAGAAGGAGATCCTGCCGCGAATCTGCCTCTTCAAAGTGGATGAGGAGACATCCAACTCCACCATTGAGGAGACCTTCCTGGAAACCGCTGCTGTTAGAAAGCTTCCTGGGGACAAGGTGGTGCGCGTGGCGCACCGTTCTGCACCCAGAAACGGGACCTGCACCGCCTTCATCGAGGTGGACCTCAAGACCTTTAGAGCCATGGGCGTTCGCGGGAGGATCGTGGTGGATGGAGTAATCCTCAACTTCGAGGAGTCCATCCGCGCCCGCGTCTGCTTCCGCTGTTGTGGCTTCGGCCACAACTCTGCCCAATGCACCAGAGCTCCTAAGTGCTTCCACTGCGGTGAAGACGACCATGAAGGCCGCGCCTGCCCATCCATTGCTGACCAGAGCACCTCCAAATGTGCCAACTGCTGCTCCCAGGGCCTTCCTGACAAGCACGAGGCGAGAGCCTCAAGCTGCCCCATCCTGAAGTCTAGGGCCCTCAAGTTCTAGGCTTCAAGTACCTTCTGCCTCCAATTCCATCTGTCACTTCTCCTGGATTCCTGGCCTATTCAACGCACCCGCCTCACTGCACCCTGGCGCTGTTCCCCTGCTTGCCCAACGTTTCCACCACCCCTGCGACACATCTCCTGCCGCCTGATCCTAGGGTCCCTTGCCACCTGACATCGAGTTTGGGCTCAAAAATCATAACTTTTGGTTAGTAGCCCGTAAATAAAGATATTTTCTCTGGGCCGGCCGGCCGGTTCTGTCACGGATGCGCGCGCATCATCATTATGATCATTATCATTATCCAAATAATTTGGATTATAGATTAGAAGGTAATAAGACCAAATCTACTGATAAGGTACAATTTGGAATATTAGATTATAAACACAAGGTAATAAGACCAAATCTAATGATAAGGCAAAATTTGGAATATAGATTATATGCAGAAGGTAATAAGACCAAATCTAATGATAAGGCACAATTTGGATTATAGATTAGAAGGTAATAAGACCTAATCTAATGATAAGGTGCAATTTGGATTATCTATATATCTACTTATATATTTGCCTTATTCTGTCTGTTTGTTTGTCTGAAGCTCACGGATGGGAATTTTCATAACCATCGGTGGTTCAGTGGTAGAATGCTCGCCTGCCACGCGGGCGGCCCGGGTTCGATTCCCGGCCGATGCATTTTTTTTTTTTTTTACAAATTTTAAAACTCATTTATATATTATACAAGAATGACATCCACGGCGCCAATTTATAATTGTAACGAATAGTATTTGAATAAAAGCATTTAATCGGGTAAAACCCGGGTTTTGCCCGGGGCATTCGTATATAATAATTGTATAAACGAATGCAAGACAAAATCACCGCGAATGTTTCTTTTTTTTAAGGCAATTTCTTTTTAAGGCAATTATCGTTATTTATCGTTAATTTTTGTTTCGATTTTATTGAAAAAAAAACGATATGGTGCCTTTAAAAAATGATCTTTATTACTATGCAGTTTTCTATTTAGTCAATATACCTAAGTTCATGTTGCAAATGTAATTATCTCTATCGATTTAGTAGGTGAAATGCAAAAAAAAAAAATCGACATGATGAAATCTTTATGAAAATTAACATTTTTATTTTTATATTTTCAAGACACACACAGTTTGGGGCGGGGCGTTTCACAAGATAGACATCCACGGCGCCAATTTATAATTGTAACGAATAGTATTTTAATTAAAACATTTTAAAAACACACAGTTTGGAACGGGACGTTTCACAATAGTGACATCCATGGCGCCAATTTATAATTTTAACGAATAGTATTTGAATTAAAACGTTTTTAAAATATATGCGCACTCGGGTAAAACCCGGGCGTTGCCCGGGCCATTCGTCTAGTATTCTATATAGGTGAATAAAAGTAAATAATTTTGTAATATTGATTATTTTGAAAATTCGAAACTATTATAGACGCGTATAATTATTTTTAAAATTAAACAATTTCTGCTACCCTTACTGCAATTGAAAAGAAATTGTTTCATTTGTAAAATAATCATACGCTTCAATAATAGTTTCGAATTTTCATAACAGATGGCGCGCTAATGCATCATAATATAATTGATCATTTTACTATATAGATATAGCATTTTATAAAGAAATAAAAATAAATGTAAAATATATTGAGTTCTCTGTTTAAAAAAAGGATATCTATATATATAAATATTTTGGCCAATTCTGGAATAATTAAAAAATCAACGAGAATAGTTGATATTTATTCCGATAGATGGCGCAAGCCATCAGCAACTTTCAGTTGCACGATAAGGAGATGCCTTTTTTCTCAATATATATATGTGATATGATCCTGTCGACTCTTCTGTGATATGATCCTGCCGACTCTTCTGTGATATGATCCTGTCGACTTTCAGTGTGGCAATATGATAATAATGTGGGGAGAGAGAAATAAGGAAACCACAAGTTTGAAAGAGGAATTCCAAGTAACCAGCGAGAGAGAGGGAGCGCGAGGGGATGTCACCGCTGAACGACCGTTCGTGTCGCACACCACCCCCCAACTGTCCAAAAATAGTCCTGAGGATCTACGAAAATGGGCCCCTTGGAATGTGACTGATATATCAAGTGACCGGCCTTTACATCCTCCTCTCTACGTCTCTCTCTGGTCGACTGTAGATTTACTTTATTATTCCTGGAAGGGTAATATATATGTTATATAAAAGAATGAGATTTTCTGCGTGATTTTATTTTGAGGATTATGCTATGGTAATGCAGTCGTGTTTAAAATCTTGAAAATATAATAATAAAATGGTTTTGATCAGATATTTTTCTTTAATTGAGCTAAGGAATATACATAAACATAATTTGATAACAATACTGCCTGGCTTAAGGCGTAAGAATCTGAAAAATGAACAAGTTATTTGCATAATGTAAAAAGGTTTTGAGCCGGCCATTGGGAAACAACAACGAATTTTTATATGCACAGCGTGACCTCTGGCGGTCGATTTAACAGAATATTTGAATCTATGATATATATTTAAAAAACATATTTTTATATAACATATATATGTTATAAATAAAGATGAATGAGATTATGCTATGGTAATGCAGTCGTGGTTAAAAATCTTGAAATAAAAATAATGGTTTTGATCAGAGGTTGCTTTAATTGAGTTAAAGGGATATATAAAAAAGACATAATTTGATAAAAGTACTGCCTGGCTTAAGGCGAGTAGAATAAGGAAAACAAAAGATTACTTACATAATGTACAAAGGTTTTGAGCCGGCCATTGGGATAAAACAACAACGAGTTTTTATAGGGGAAGAGTGACCTCTGGCGGTCGATTTAGTAGAGAATTTGAATCTATAAAATTATAATTTAAAATAAAATAATATTTTTATATAACATATGTATATATATATATATATGGACAGATAGAGATGCAAATTTTACTGGAGGTTATTGTTCTAATAAAAATAAGTCACCTACATCTTCAAAATGGACCGTGAAATAGGCGTCATATTTATATTGATATACCAATATCCTCCCAGCAAAATATTCATCTCTTTTTTGCTCATAAATGTTCGGAAAACTTCACTGTTTCTATGTAATTCACTCTTTAAAATTTTAGGTAGAGTTGGAGCGTGAGTTTTCCTTATGAATGTAGCGGAGCCCCCAGGATCTAAAAGCCACCCTCTAGGCTATTGGTCTTATACACTTTATTTTCTAATCACAATATATATACACAGTCAATTTATAAACGTGTTCAGATATTCTTGGTCAAATATACAAAAACATCTGTCATAATTTATATAATGCCCAAAATGTATAATTTATTTTCACCATAATTATTATGTTGAATTGTAAATACAAATTCATCCATGTATAAATCTGTACCAAATAAATCTGGGAGCCAGCGCGCGCGGGCGAAGGCCACGCCTCCGCCTCGTGGCGCGCGCTCACGAGTGTCGAACAAGTTCTTTTTTGACGCATACATGCACAACGGTCGCGCCCTTCCATTCGACCACGACAGCTACGACATATATATAGACAGATTAATTAAATAATAATAAAAACTCAAACACATGGAATTAACCTAGCCCATATTTATATGTAATTCTACTGTCCTAAAAGCTTATGTCCATAGTTTGCTAAAATACCATTTCTGAGATTCCACCATTCAGTGTAGCATATTAAAGCAGAATAGTCTAATACAGTATTAGAGCTTTAAGGGGGCGGTCTGGTAGATTGGATTGGCGAGACCGCTGGGAGGGTTCACCAATGACGGGCCGGGCCTCCCAATATATTTTTTTCATCGCAGTGGGAACAGTGAAAGTTTGATCTATTTGTAAAAGAAACATTCGCGTATTAATGTCTCCATTCGTTGTATATATATGCTGCGTTATTGCTTTGTATTAATTTAGCCACCAATCTGTCAGTTGAAAATCTCTTTGGTAAAATCTGAAAAGATTTAATGAATTTTTAGTGCATTTTATGAAATAGAAGACCAGTATGAACTGAAGAATGCCATACACCGAAAGAACGATCTATAAGTTTTGAATTTGTCAAGCTGGTTGCTTTTCATTGACCCCGTCAATAGCGCTTCGTTTTAGCGTCTATTTTGACAGGAGACCTCTAGGTCTCCACCTTACTTTTGATAAACAGAAACGTATGGAAAAAATGTAAATATTATATATTTTCAATATATACGCGCCTTTTATACAAATATATTCTAAACGAAAATCTTACATTTACATATTTTTAAAATAAATGTTGGTATTATTATATTACTATAACATAATGGAATCGTGCATATTCCAAAAAAAAAGATTCAAGTACAGGTATGTATCTCTCAGCATAAAGAAAATTCAAAATATTTTTAATTTATGTTATAAATTATAAAGACACCAGAGAGAGAGATTGAAACTGATTTATTATAATGTCCATATAAGATTATATAAGGTTAAATACAGAATAAATATAAATAAATATGATTATATAATGATGAAAATATGAATAAATAGATAAAAATATTTGAAAAATATACATATACTAGCCGAATGACCTGGGCAACGCCCGTGTTTTACCCGATTGAATGTTTTTATTCAAATACTATTTGTTACAATTATAAATTTGGCGTCTTTAATAAATGCATATATTAGTTAATAACTATAACCTATGTGCTTTATCTGTCTATGTACTGTTGGCTTCCGTAGGCGTCTCTTACTGGGAAAAGGAAAGAGAGGATTCCATTTAGTTATTAACTAATATATGCATTTATTTAAAGAGCGACCCGCTCCAAACCAATAGTTACAAAAATGAAAGAGCGAGTGGGGGAGGCATGGTGGGGGGGCAAAGGTGGCGTGACCGTAGCCAACCAATAGGAGGGCGCCATTCCAAAAAAAAAAAAAAACAACAAACGGTGACAGAGGCCGATGAGGAATTACGCTCGTAACTGTATATAGAATATAAATATATACAAGGTCTTCATTGGTGGCGCCCACCGCGGGAAAGACTCTGCCACCGATGGACTGCAAGAGTTCTTTCCCACAGAGTGGGCAGGTCAAGGTTATGGCTGATTTTACCCAACTCAAGACCAAGATGGTACTTGTAGATGGCAGCCTTCGCCACACTTGAGAGAGAGAGAGATATTGAAACTGATTTTTATTACAATGTTTATATAAGATTATATAAGGTTAAATACAGATAAAATATAAATATGAATAAATAAGATTATATAATGATAAATGTATGAATGAATAGATATAAACATTTTTAATTAAAATTGGCGTTATTGTTAATTTTCAAAATATTCACACCTACATTTTACAAAAATTATTTTGTCCATAATATAAATATATATATCAAACATTTTTCTCCCCATTGAATATAACAAAATATTTTTAAAAACTTAATGCTGTTGACGTTATGTGGCGCTGAGTTTGTTGTTGACACACTTTAAAATGTTTTAACACCTTGATAAAGGTTGGCGTTCAGCCAACTGAAATATTGATAAAATAAATTATTTTTCGATTCAATATATGCCTTTTTAATTAAAAATTTATCTATGGATTGCTATATTTTCAAAATATATAAACATATAAAATAATTGATAAATTGAAAGAGAGAAAGAAGAGAGCGTTTGTCCCAACAAATATTTAACATTCTAAGGGCTACAATTCAACAAAAATATTAATATGGGCCAGATAGCATTCATATTTAAGTAGTAAAATTTAAAAAATGATTTAAAAGTTTAATGTTAATGAAGTTAAAAACTATAAAATCAACACAGATATTATCAATTAGAACCTTTTAAAGATCATTACATATATACATATAATATATGTGTATCTGTCATAACAACCTAATTTCTTAATATCAAATTAATGATGATAACAAGAAATATTCAAATCAAGTTTAGAATTCGTCATTGATATATAAAAACATTAAAATCATAAAGGCTTTTTATAAATATTACATCTAGAAATCTAATAAGGTATTTATGTAGATAAAGATGTTCATAGTGGAGGGGGATCAAAAGAAGGTATGGAATATGCAAATATGTAAAATAATATGAATTTGATATATAATAATATATAGAAATCTAAAAATAAACTTTACATATCTATATAGGTACTGATAATAAAGGGGGATCAAAAGAAGGTATGTAATGGCCCTTCGAATTTCTGAATATGCAAATATGTAAAATAATATGAATTTGATATATAATGATATTTAGAAACCTAAAAATACTTTTGAAGCAATAAAATTATTATTATTTGAGTATGAAAGCTTGTAAAAAAATAGGAACTTACCCCCTATTATTAATTTGTTTATATTTATTTTCGTCTGTTTTGCACAAGTTGAATCTAGTTAGAACGATGTATGTAAATTATATGATTCTTTTGTTGTCTTAAATAGGAGGTAATTAACTCGTTTCTCTCTCTATGTCTAAAAAAGTTTAATGTTTAATAAATTAATATTATAAATCTGAGAGTTGCCTTGAAAAACGATCCAACAACTTTACACTTCGATATAGGTACTGATAGTAAAGGAGGATCTGAAGAAGGTAAGTAATTGCCATTTACCGCTAGACAACAGACAATAAATAATGTTGTAGATCTATATCAATTTGTAAATAGCAGAGAGAATTATCATAGATTTAACTATTTTTGCAAATATATTTATTATTTTCTTTCAAACCTGAAAGGCTCAGGTTCCTAATATAGTTTATCTTTTTATTTCGATTACCTTTTCTTGTATAATATGTTTATAACTGTTTCTGTTTAAAAAATGTAAATCGATGCAATTATCCCTAGCCGGGATATCGCGTTTTGTGTGTTGAAATAAATAAATAATTGCCATTTAAAATTTCATCAATATTTATATATGTAAAATGATATAAATTTAATGAATTATAACCTGTGATCAATAAATTACAGGAATGAGACTGGATCACGTAAAATATTCAAAATAATGAAATAATTTTATAACGACCTAATAGATAAAACATTCATCAACAGGTAAAAAAATGATCACAAAGACGCACGCGCTCACGTTTTTTTCGAATTTATAAGCTCGAGTATTTCAGAACATTTTCTAATTTCAGCATGGACTGTATTGAAAAACAGCGAGTCTGCATAGAGTTTTTGCTTTAAATTAGGGAAAACGGCTTCCTAATCATTTCAAATGTTGAAGCAGCCTTTTATAGAAGATGCCCTATCACAATCGAGGACATTTGAATGGTTTGCACGATTTAAAGCTGGTCGAACAAGCATCAAGGTTGATTTCCACACTGGCAGACCTTTAATGATAAGAACTTCGAAAATGCACTCAAAATCAAGTCATCGATCAAAGAAAACCCAATAATAACTATCAGAGAGCTATCAGAAGACTTGGATATCTCTTTTGGAACATGCCAAACCATCATAAAGAATGATCTGAATCTTAAACAATACCCGGCTAAATTTGTCGCACATCTCTTAACGAATGAGCAGAAAGAGCATCGCAAAGATACGTACAAAAACATGGTCGAAATGTTTAATTCTGATCCCCATTTGCTCAAAAATGTTATCACGGGATATGAGACATGGGTGTACGGATATGATACCGAGACTAAGAGGCAATCAAGTCAGTGGCTAGAGCCTGGAGAACCAAGATTCAAGAAAGCAAGGATGATCAAATCAAAGCTTAAGTGTCTTCTTATCACTTTCTTTGACGTAAAGGGATTATTACACTATGGATTCGTGCCCGAGAGTCAGACCATTAATCAACATTACTATCTTGATGTAATGCGACGTTTAAGGGAGGCTGTGCGTCAGAAACGACCCAAAAAATGGCATCAGAAAAATTGGCTTTTGCATCATGACAACGCACGGCCACATACGGCCGTCGCTGTACAAACTCTATTTGGCTAAACCCAGAATTGCTTTACTACCCCAGCCACCCTATTCTACTGACCTTGCTCCCAACGACACTTTTTCCTTTACCCTAAAATTTAAAAAGTCTCGAAATGTCGTTGAATTGACTCAATACTTGAAATAAAGGAAAATACGAAGAATATTTTGAAGCCTGAAAGATGAGGATTTTCAGAGGTGTTTTGATATCTGGATAAAAAGATGGAACAAGTGTATAGATAGTGACGGTGATTAATTTGAGAAATTTTAAATAAAACTTCATTATATTTTGTATTTCTTTAAATATTTAGCATTCCTGGAAATTATATATCACACAATGTATTAAGAAATAAAAAAAAAAAAAAAAAACTTCGTTATAGATACTGATAGTAAAGAAGGATCTAAAGAAGGTGAGTAATTGCCATTCAAATTTCATTAATATGTAAATATGTAAAATTATACAAATATAATAAACGATGTTATATAGAAATCTAAAAAGATACTTTGGGTTGATATAGGTACTGAGAGTAAAGGAGAATCTAAAGAAGGTAAGAAATGGCCATTCATTCAAATTTCCGTTAATATGTAATTATGTAAAATTATGCAAATATAATAAAACGTTGTTATATAGAAATCTAAAAAGATACTTTGGGTTGATATAGGTACTGAGAGTAAAGGAGAATCTAAAGAAGGTAAGAAATGGCCATTCATTCAAATTTCCGTTAATATGTAATTATGTAAAATTATGCAAATATAATAAAACGTTGTTATATAGAAATCTAAAAATATACTTTGGGTTGATATAGGTACTGAGAGTAAAGGAGAATCTAAAGAAGGTAAGAAATGGCCATTCATTCAAATTTCCGTTTATATGTATTTATGTAAAATTATGCAAATATAATAAAACGTTGTTATATAGAAATCTAAAAAAAAAACTTTAAACTTCGTTATAGATACTGAGAGTAAAGGAGGATCTAAAGAAGGTAAGTAATTGCCATTCAAATTTTCATTAATATGCAAATATGTAAAATAATGCAAATATAATATATAAAATAATATAATATAGAAATCTGAAAAAAAAAACCTTTAAACTTCGTTATAGATACTGAGAGTAAAGGAGAATCTAAAGAAGGTAAGTAATTGCCATTCAAATTTTCATTAGTATGCAAATATGTAAAATTATATAAATATAATAAACGCTGTTATATAGAAATCTAAAAATATACTTTGGGTCAATATAGGTACTGAGAGTAAAGGTGGATCTAAAGAAGGTGAGTTTTTGCCATTCAAATTCTCATTAATATGTACATATGTAAAATTATACAAATATAATAAACGCTGTTATATAGAAATCTAAAAATATACTTTGGGTCGATATAGATACTGATAGTAAAAAAGGATCTAAAGAAAGTTAGTAATTATAATTATAAATTCCGATTAATATGTAAATATGTTAAATTATACAAATATAATAAACGCTGTTATATAGAAATCTAAAAATATACTTTGGTTTAATATAGATACTGATAGTAAAGGTGGATCTAAAGAAGGTAAGTAATTGCCATTCAAATTATATTTAATAGGTAAATATGTAAAATTCACAAATATAATAAAATGTTGTTATATAGAAATCTAAAAATATACTTTGGGTTGATATAGGTACTGATAGTAACGGAGAATCTAAAGAAGGTGAGAAATTGCCATTCAAATTTCCAATAATATGTAATTATGTGAAATTATACAAATATAATAAACGCTGTTATATAGAAATCTATAAAACGATACTTTGTGTTGATATAGATACTGATAGTATAGGAGGATCGAAAGAAGGTAAGTAATTGCCATTCAAATATTTCTGAATATGCAAATATGTGTAGAATAAAATAAATATGATAAAATATGATATTTAGAAATCTAAAAATACTTTTGAAGCAATAAAATGATTATTCTTTGAGTGTGAAAGCTTATAAACAATAGAAACTTACCCTCTATTATTAATTTGTTCATTTTTCTTTGTCGTCTGTTTTGCACAAGATGAATCTGGTTAGAACGATGAATGTAAATTAGATGATTCTTTTGTTGCCTTAAATACGAGGTAATTAACTCGTTTCTCTCTCTATATCTAAAAATGTTTGAAGTTTAATAAATTAATATTATGAATATGAAAAGGGCATTTAAAAACGATCCAACAACTTTACACTTCGATATAGGAACTGATAGTAAAGGAGGATCCAAAGAAGGTAAAGTAATTGCCATTTGAAATTTCATTAATATTTAAATATGTAAAATTGTATAAATTTAATGAATTATAACCTGTGATCAATAATTTCCAGGAATGAGACTAGATCACGTAAAATATTCATAATAATTAAATAGTTTTATAAGGACCTTATAGATAATACATTTATCAACAGGTAGAAAAAAATTGATCACACAGTCGCTGGCGCTCACGTTTCTTTCGAATTTATAAGCTCGAGTATATCAGAACATTTTCTAACTTCAGCATGGACTGTATTGAAAAACAGTGAGTCTGCATAGAGTTTTGCTTTAAATTAGGGAACACAGCTTCCGAATCATTTCAAATGTTGAAGCAGGCTTTTAAAGAAGATGTCCTATCACAATCGAGGACATTTGAATGGTTTGCACGATTTAAAGCTGGTAGAACAAGCGTCAAGGATGATCTACACACTGGCAGACCTTTATCGATAAGAAACCCCGAAATGCACTTGATATCAAGTTATCGATCAAAGAAAACCCAAGAATAACTATCAGAGAGCTATCAGAAGACTTGGATATCTCTTTTGGAACATGCCAAACCATCGTAAAGAATGATCTGCATCTTAAACGATTCCCGGCTAAATTTGTCCCACATATCCTAACGAATGAGCAGAAAGAGCATCGCAAAGAAACATGCAAAAACATGGTCGAAATGTTTAATTCTGATCCCCATTTGCTCAAAAATGTTATAACGGGAGATGAGACATGGGTGTACGGATATGATCCCGAGACTAAGAGGCAATCAACCAGTGGCTAGAGCCTGGAGAACCAAGATTCAAGAAAGCAAGGATGATCAAATTGAAGCTTAAGTGCCTTCTTATCACTTTCTTTGATGTAAAGGGATTGGTACACTATGAATTCGTGCCCGAGGGTCACAGCATTAATACACATTACTATCTTGATGTATTGCGACGTTTAAGAGAGGCTGTGCGTCAGAAACGACTCGAAAAATGACATCAGAAAAATTGGCTCTTGCATCATGACAACGCACGGCCACATACGGCGTCACTGTACAACTATATTTGGATAAACACGGAATTGCTTTACTTCCCCAGCCGCCCTATTCTACTGACCTTGCTCCAAACGACTTTTTCCTTTACCCTAAAATTTAAAAAGTCTCGAAAGGTCGTTGAATTGACTCAATACTTGAAATATAATCAATACCTAAAGGAGAATACGAAGAGTATTTTGAAAAGCGTGGAAGATGAGGATTTTCAGAGGTATTTTGATATCTGGATAAAAAGATGGAACAAGTGTATAGATTGTGACGGTGATTATTTTGAGAAATTCAAATAAAACTTCATTATATTTTGTATTTCTTCAAATATTTAGCATTCCTGGAAATTATATATCACACTATGTATTAATAAATCTAAAAAAAAAACACTTTAAACTTCGTTATAGATATTGATAGTAAAGGAGGATCTAAAGAAGGTAAGTAATTGCCATTCAAATTTTCATTAATATGTAAATATGTAAAATTATACAAATTTAATAAACGTTGTTATATAGAAATCTAAAAATATACTTTGGGTTGATATAGGTACTGATAGAAAAGGAGGATCTAAAGAAGGTAAGTAATTGTAATTCAAATTTCCATTAATATGTAAATATGTAAAATTCACAAATATAATAAATTCTGTTATATAGAAATCTAAAAAGATACTTTGGGTTGATATAGATACTGATAATAAAGTAGGATCTAAAGAAGGTGAGTGATCGCCATTCAAATTTTCATTAATATGTAAATATGTAAAATTCACGAATATAATGAACGTTTATAAAACAATATAATATAATACGGCTTGTGATTGTAAAACGACATTTGAAATACTATCCCGCATGTGTTTCTTTTCAACGAACATTCAAAATTTATTTCAAGGAGAAATAACGATTATTTCTAACCTTTTGGATGAGGTATGGACACCGGACACTTTTATTTTTCCGTTTATCATTACTCTTCACAATTCACCTTTTCATACCTCATCCAAAAGGTTAAAAATAATCGTTATTTCTCCTTGAAATAAATTTTGAATTTTCTTTGAAAAGAACACATGCGGGATAGTATTTCAAATGTCGTTTCACAATAATGAACGTTGTTATATATAGAAATCTAAAAATATACTTTGGGTTGATATAGGTACTGATAGAAAAGGAGGATCTAAAGAAGATAAGAACTCTCTATTGAGGTTATATGATTACAGTAAATTACAAATTGGGAAGCCAGAGATTATTATTTAGGTAGGAAGAATTAAACTATGATATATGTCGGAAAAATCTATGGATCTATTGATTCCTTTGAGTTTTTTAGTGAGTATAGCTTCGAGTACTAGGCACTGGTGCTTGCTTTTTATATCCTGATAATGGGTTGAGGGTTCACTAATATTAAATGAATGGCCTGTGTTGTAGATATGCTGGTATACGGTTTTAAAACTGTACTATGTAAATCAGTTTTTTTGCATATCTGTCTTATATTTTCTACTTCATTGTATGTATATTTATGGATTAGTTTCGGAAACCTTGTATTGCTGTAATATATAAAAGAAATACTTCCCTCAGCGAATTGTCTTTATTTATAAATATAATAAACGCTGTTATATAGAAATCTGAAAAGATACTTTGGATTGATATAGGTACTGAGAGTAAAGGTAGATCTAAAGAAGGCAAGTAATGGTCATTCAAATACTCATTAGTATGCAAATATGTAAAATTCACAAATATAATAAACGCTGTTATATAGAAATCTATAAAGATACTTTGGGTCGATATAGATACTGATAGTAAAGGAGGATCTAAAGAAGGTAAATAATTGCCATTCAAATTCTCATTAATATGTAAATATGTAAAATAATACAAATATAATAAACGTTGTTATATAGAAATCTATAAAGATACTTTGGGTCGATATAGATACTGATAGTAAAGGAGGATCTAAAGAAGGTAAATAATTGTCATTCAAATTCTCATTAATATGTAAATATGTAAAATTCACAAATATAATAAACGTTGTTATATAGAAATCTATAAAGATACTTTGGGTCGATATAGATACTGATAGTAAAGGAGGATCTAAAGAAGGTAAGTAATTGCCATTCAAATTATCATTAATATGTAAATATGTAAAATGAAACAAATATAGTAAAACGCTGTAATATATAAATCTATAAAGATACTTTGGTTTGATATAGATACTGATAGTAAAGGAAGATCTAAAGAAGGTTAGTAATTTCCATTCAAATTTCCATGAACATGTAAATATGTAAAATTATACAAATATAATAAACGCTGTAATATAGAAATCCAGTATGATACATTATGTCAATATCATTATATATATATCGACAAATAATTAACATCTGAAAATATATTATTACTATGAATTTTAATTAATTATCAAAATATTTATATCAGCACAGAAATTGTTGAAACAGGAGAATCTAAAGAAAGTAAGAAATAGTTCACAAATAGATCTAAAATCTCTATTTGATATGTTTGAAATATCTAAATTATAACAAATATATCGTGAATACAGGTATTGTGGGTCGAATTCATGTTAAAGGTAAGAAATATCACCGAATATTATAAAATCATTTAATTCTTTTATTCTAATAAATATGGATTCTGATGAAGAATCTAATAATGGTAAATAGTAATGTTTCTATTATCTTTAAACTATTTAGTATTAATCTCAATAAATATATTTAGAATAATAAATATGATATTAAGTGTATTATGGAAGAAATTCTTTTAGAGAAATCAACACATTGACTTATTTAATAATTAATTCTGAGAATTTATTAGTTTTAGAATTTAAACAAATATTCAGGATTCTAAGTGGTTGACTTCAAGTGTGAATATAAATGTGGGATAGGCAGCACCCAACTTTAAGGTTAAAAATAAATAACATTCTGTTAAAAACGTATAGGGACTGAAGTCAAAATTTGAAAAGCACTTGCAATACCAATTAGAACATTTTATACCTCTCTCTACTTATATATATATTATCTCTTATTTTTTCAAAATTGAGCAATCCAGAAATAAATATTTAATTAAAAGGCCTATATTGGATCAAAATATCATTTATTTTACCAATATTTCAGTTTGCTGAACGCCAACCTTTATCAAGGTATTATAACATATTTAAAGTGTGTCAACAACAAATGTATATATCGAATTATTTTCTCCCCATTGAATATAACAAAATATTTTTAAAACCTAATTCTTATGACGATATGTGGCGCTGAGTTTGTTGTTGACACACATTAAATATGCTATAATACCTTGATAAAGGTTGGCGTTCAGCCAACTGATATATTGGTAAAATAAATGATATTTTGATCCAATATATGCCTTTTTATTTAAATATAAAAACATGTATATTCATAAAAGTATTATAAATATTATATTAGGAATCTAATAAGGTATATTATGTGCATATAGATGTTCATAGCAAAGGAGAATCAAAAGAAGGTGAGTAATGATGACCTTTCAAATTTTTCTGAATACGTGTATTATGATATGTCAAAGATAATAGAGGCGATAACCACTCATTGTCTGGCTGAAAATAATTTATTTAACAGCGAGGAGAATTTCTATATTAGAAGGTTGCAATGGATTTGCATAGCGTTAAAAGATAATATTTACATATGAATGAAAATAGTTAATCATATCAAACAGACAAAATGCATAGTATATGATAATATACCATATATCATAACAATGTGTATATGTAAAATATTATAATTATAATAAAATATGATATTTAGAAATCAGAAAAACTTTATACTTTGATATAGGTACTGAGAGTAAAAGAGGATCTAAAGATGAGTATTTGCCATTCAAATTTCCATTAATATGTAAATATGTAAAATTACATAAATATAATAAACGCTTTTATATAGAAATCTAAAATATACTTTGGGTCAATATAGGTACTGATAGTAAAGAAGAATCTAAAGAAGGTAAGAAATTGCTATTTAAATTTCCATTAATATGTACATATGTAAAATTATACAAATATAATAAACGCTGTTATATAGAAATCTATAAATATACTTTTGATTGATATAGGTACTAATAGTAAAGGAGAATCTAAAGAAGGTAAGAAATTGCCATTTAAATTTCCATTAATATGCAAATATGTAAAATGATACAAATATAATAAACGCTGTTATATAGAAATCTATAAAGATACTTTTGATTGATATAGGTACTAATAGTAAAGGAGAATCTAAAGAAGGTAAGAAATTGCCATTTAAATTTCCATTAATATGCAATTATGTAAAATGATACAAATATAATAAACTCTGTTATATAGAAATTTAAAAATATACTTTGGATTGATATAGATACTGATAGTAAAGAAGAATCTAAAGAAGGTAAGTAATTTCCATTCAAATTTATATTAATATGTAAATATTTAAAATTATAAAAATATAATAAACGTTGATATATAGAAATATTAAAAATAAAAATTGCATATCTTGACCAGGAGCACGTGCTTTACAGAAGGCAGAATGTCATCTGGTGGATCTTGATTTATCAAGAAAATGCGTTGGCCAAATATCAGGGAACAGGCTAAATCAATGTTTAGTTGATTTCTGTTCCACCAGATGGCGCTCTGCCTTCTGTAAAGCGCATGTGCTCTTGGTCAGGATATGCCTGTGTTATTTTTAACATCAACATCTGACCTTTTTATTTTTTTTTTCTATCATTTTTTCATATAGAAATATGAAAAGATACTTTGTGTCAATATAGATACTGATGGTAAAGAAGGATCTGAAGAAGGTAAGTACTTGCCATTCAAATTCTAATTAATATGTAAACATATGAATTTGTATATATATGTAGTAATCCCGATGTGGAATGTACTGGGCAGTCGTGGTCGTGGGTGTGTGATGGGATTCCCGCACTGGGACAGCAAGAGACAGAGGCAGGTCTAGATGGTAACTCCAAGAAGGTAGGGGTAGACCACGGACGAAGGCAGCGGACCACGGGCGTCACGAATGCCTACATCGCGGATAGGGGTGAGAGACCCGACCGTATAACGGCGTCGCTCTGAAACAACTACTAACTAACTCTGATCCAACTTGGGGCTTTAGATCCTCGACTGGCGCATGTGGTGGCGAGTTTTGATTGGCTGCGGTAAGCTCTTTGTTAACGGCGCGCCTCGGTGTCTATCCTTTGATCTTAGGTTTTGGTTTCGATAGATTGGTTTTGGTTGCTATAGTCTGACCTTGGCCGGCCACCTGGGCGGATGTGACTCACTATCATAACACCTGTTCGTTTGATCTATGGCGTCGTTGGTCTACCTCCCTCTTTGCTTTATTGTGATATCCATCTTACAAGGTTGATACATAGTTTTATATAGGGATGGGATTACAATAAATATTAGAAGGTTGTGAACTGTCTCACTCAAAATATACTACAAATATATATAATAAATGTTGATATACACCCATACCTCGCTTTGCGTCGGGGTTACGTTCCAAAAAAAAAAAAACACGACGCAAAGTGAAAATAAAATTTTGATCGCATGGCGCAATCAAAAACAAAGGTGTTGCCATATTTTAGGAAAAAAAAATTAAAAACTCGAATCCAAAACAACGCAACCTCGAAAATCTAACGACGCACAGTGAAAATCAGTAAAAAATAAGCAGCGACGCAACTTCAAAAAAACCCAAAACGAAACGACGCAAAGCGAGGTATTGGTGTATAGAAATCCAGTTAGATACCTTTTGTTTATATTTTTATATATGTCGACAAATATATAATATCTAAAAATATATTATTGCTATTAATTTCAATTAATTATCAAAATATTTAGATCAACACAGAAATTGTTGAAAAACAGGATAATCTAAAGAAAGTAAGAAAGAGTTCACAAAAAACCTAAAATCTTTATTTGATATGTTTTAAATATCTAAATTAACAAATATATCGTGAATACAGGTATTGTGGGTAGAATTCATGTTAAAGGTAAGAAATGTCACCGAATATTATAAAATCATTTAATTATTTTATTCTAATAAATATGGATTCTGATGCAAAAATCTAAAAATGGTATATAGTCATGTTTCTATTATCTTCAAACTATTTAGGTTTAATCTCAATAAATATATTTAGAATAATAAATATGATATTAAAAGTATTATGGAATACTTTCCTTTAAGGAAATCGACACCTTGACCTATTTAATAATTAATTCAGAGAATTTATTAGTTTTAGAATTCAGACAAATACTCAGGTTTCTAAGTTGTTGACTTCAAGTGTTATTATTAATGTGGGATAGGCAGCATCCAACTTTGAGGTTGAAAATTAAAAACATTCTGTTAAAAACGTATAGGGACTGAAGTCAAAATTTGAAAAGCACTTGCAATACCAATTAGAACATTTTATACCTCTCTCTACTTATAGATTATATAATAAAAAAGGCATAAATTGGATTGAATAAAAGATTCAATTTATTCTTAATTATAGTGTATTGTTTATACAAAAATGTAATGCCTTAATAAAGTTTGGCGTTCAGCCAAACTAAATATTGGCAAATTAAATATTTTATTCAATCCAATATATGCCTTTTTTATTATCTAATATTAATATATATATATATTATATCTAATATATGTATATCTGTCATTCTAACTAAACATCTTTATGTCAAAATAGATTATGATGAGGAAGAATCAAGTCAAGGTGAGAAAATATGTAAATTGATATAAGTATGATAAATTATGATATATTTAGAAATATTCAATTTTCAGAGATATTTTAAAAGTTAAATCAATTTAACTTTGATATTTCAGTAGAAGAGTATAGTTGCGCTCGCTGCTTCAAACATAAAAATAGAATTGAATTGATAGAATATTGTCACGATGAAAAATAATTAAATATGATTCCGAATTATTTTAAATATTTATTTAATTAGGTATTTGGAAGATTTTAAATATAAAATAAAAGTTACTATGTATATGAGCCAAATATACCCAGCAGTTAGAGCAAGAGGGAAGACTGAGTTTTTCTACCTTCCTTGTGGCGCCACTGTTTTCCCTGACCTGTCGGTCCAGTCCAGATATGAGGGAATACTCTGTCCTCCTGACAATATTAAATGAATGATTTTTCGCAAGTTTCTATCTAGTATAAATGTTACCTCAATAGAAAATCTCATATTTATTTTACCTATAGGTTGAAAAGCTTAAAACTCATTATCCCCCGATTAAAATATATTTATATTATAATAAACATAATATCAAGTCTTCTTCTTCTTTCTTATCTCCACTCTCAATCATATTAGGGTATCA
Organism: Cordylochernes scorpioides; assembly: GCA_030710605.1. Classification (NCBI taxonomy): domain Eukaryota; kingdom Metazoa; phylum Arthropoda; class Arachnida; order Pseudoscorpiones; family Chernetidae; genus Cordylochernes; species Cordylochernes scorpioides. Next base: position 1,334,717 of record CP092874.1, read on the forward strand.
AGTTGTGACCCTTGATGGTGTCTGTTTGACAACCATCATGACTGGGTGAAGTAGAATGCGTCTGCCTTTGTCTTTAAGATTGGGAGCACTACTCAGTGGCAGGCCGACTTAGCTCCGAAGAATCGCTGCCTCTGACATGAGGAACAGACGCCATGTGCAGTCGCTCCTAACATGGAGTACAAATGCTGCTCATCCTGTATTCCTGGATTAGGAGCCCTTACAGGGTACTATCAGCCGGGCCAGCTGAGCCCAGGTTTTTTAGCGTGCTTGTTACTGCTCCCCCTCCTCCTTTTTCATCCGGGCTTGGGACCGGCAAAGACGGAGTTTTAATATCAAGTATTATGGAATAATTCATTTTAGATTTATATAAATAGGAATATTTAACCAATATTTCAGATTATTTATTTACTTCGGTATTTGAACAAATATTAAGCATTCTAAGTGGTTTACTTAAAGTGTAAATATGAATAGGGGCTTTGACAGCATTCAACATTAAGGTTAAAAATTGATAACATTCTGATAAAAGCTTACAGTCACTAAAGTCAAATTCAAAGGTACTACAAATATCAGTTAGAACATGTTATAACTCTCTACTTATATATTTATATATATATTATATCTTATGTATATATATTGTGTCAAAATAGATTATGATGAAGAGGGAGAATCAGATCAAGGTAAGAAATCACCTATGATATATTTAAAATATGCAAATTGTCAAAAGTATGGGTATAACGATATATAGAAATATAAGGTATTTTATGTAGATATAGATATTAATAGTGAAGGAAGGTAATGTAATTTGAAAATTCTCTGAAAAATGTAAATATATAAAATGTTATAAATACATTTTTATGAATTTTTATATCTAAAAAAACTAATAAAATATTTCATATAGATATAGATGGTGATAGTAAAGGCGAATATGAAGAAGGTAGGTAATAACATTTCAAATTTCACTAAATATATAAATATGCAAACTGTTTTAAGTAAAATAAATTATAATATATCTATCTCTAGAAATCCAATAAAACACTGTTACGACGCTTTTCAGTCATCCATGTTTATGTACAAGGGTTCTAGGAAAACATTGTGGGTTCTTTGTAGATATAGCATAGTTCGATATGATTTATTACATGAACTTTAAGAATATTACTAATTATATACAGTAGATGGACTTGCTTTCATTGTCCGCCACAAGAACGATCCTCTTTGTTCTCTTTGGCACAGTCTTCCTGGTTATTCCTAACAGCCACACGCCCGGAAACCTCTTCCAGCGTCTTGTGTCATCGCCGATATCACCAAAATTATCTTTCCTTCCTCATGCTAAAAGGCCATCGTGGTGCCTGTCCTTCTCAAACGTGGGACATCCATCCGCAGCTGGAGTCCATCTATCTTTCCCCAACTTCAGCCCAGGATCTTTGCATCTCGGATAGCTTGTGATACAGAAATAAGGGATTATCTTTTTAAAAATATTTTATGTAATAGTATTCTGATGTTCTCTGAATATGTAAATATGCAAAATGGCATAAGTATGAAAAAATATATATCTAGAAGTTTAATAAGATACTTTATGTATATGCAGTTAAACCTGTCTATAGCGCCCCTTATTGGGACTCACCAAAATAGGGTGATATAGAGAGGGGGTGCTATAGACAGGTCAATTTTAATGTAAAATGTTTGCATTTTACTGTTTAAAATCGGGCACTATAGAGAGGAAGGCGCTATTTAAAGGGAGCACTATAGATAGGTTTAACTGTATATGTATTATATGTATATTGAGAGGTAAAAATAATCTAAATGTGAATAATGACATTTCAAATATTCCTTAATATTCAAATATGTAAAATGATATATTGTTATTTTATAAAATTATTAATTATCCTTATAAGATATATTAATGAGAACACGTAGATTTTAAGTGTAAATAAGTATCTAATCAAGGTGATAAAAAGGCTGTAAATCATGAAGAAGAATATCTGAAATGAATATATTATAATTAGGGATAGAAAGGCTTCAACTTTCTATCAACAGTTGAAAGTTATATTTCAACCACAGATGTCTTTCAGCGGAATTATTCCACCTTCCTTAATTCTTAAAGATCCTTTATGCACGAAATTTTCTAGAAAAATATTATTAGAAACGGGGAAAAGACTTTTAAATGCCAGAATAAAATTGAAGTTATGTGGGGCTGAGTTTGTTGTTGACATACATTAATAAGTTCAAATACCCTGAAAAAGGTTGGCGTTCAGCCAACTGAAATATTGGTGAAATAAATATTTTTATTCAATATACGCCTTTTTAATTGATATATCTTTAAGTGAATACAAAGACTGATGAAAAATAAAAATCAAGACAAGGCAATTTTACTCCAATAATTTCTCTTTATATTTTAAAATGTTTTATATTATATATTCTATAATAGAATGTATCATATAAAGACTTGCCTAGTGACCCAGTCAACGCCCAAGTTTTACCTGAAGGGCCTATGTAGAAACATTAAGTGTATAGATAGGTGCTTAAATATTGCAATGAGTATAATTTGATTTCTTAGAAGCAGAATTTCAAGCAAGGTTGAGTAAAAATAATGTCAAAAGAAGTATACGCATTTGGACATGTAAAACATGTAAATTCAAATAAAAGTATTATAAATTATTATTTTTAGGAATATAATAAGGTATTTTATGTAGATATAGATGTTGATAGTGAAGGGAGTTCAAATTCAAATTTTTACTGAATTTGTAAATATGTAAAATAATATGAATTTTATCAATATAATAATATTTCAAAATTTTGAAGGATACTTTTTGTTAATATAGATAATTTAATGTCAATATAGTAATTGATAGGAAAAGAGGATATAAAGAATTTAATTAATTTTAAGGAGAAATAACGATTATTTCTAACCTTAGGGATGAAGTATGGAAGGATGAATTGTGAAGAGTAATCATCAACGGAAAAATAAAAGTGTCCAGGGATGGGAATCGAACTCACAGTGTTCAGCTTACCGGGCAGATGGCATGTCCACTAGGCTACACTGAACATAGAGGATATAAAGAAGATGAGCAATTCCCATTCAAATTTCCATTAATATATAAATATGTAAAATTATATAAATATAATAAACGCTGTTATATAGAAATCTAAAATATACTTTCGGTTGATATAGGTACTGATAATAAAGGTGGATATGAAGAAGGTGAGTTTTTACAATTCAAATTTCCATTAATATGTAAATATGTAAAATAATTTGAATATAATATTTATTGTTATATAGCAATCTAATAATATATTTTGGGTCAATATAGATACTGATTATGAAGAAGGATCTGAAGGTGAGTTTTTACTATTCAAATTTCCATAAATGATATAAGGTAGAAAATTAGGAAAGATAAACCTCAGAATGACACAACAATTTATTTAATGTAAAACCAAATTAAAAATAATAAACTAGAAGAGAGACAATGAGAAAATTTTACCGAGTTTCAAAATACTGTTGCACTGGGCTGCGGTTTGGCAGATTCTTCAGTCTTGAGTCTCTCCTCAGACGTGTCTTGCATCTTTCCAGAACGTGTCTCAACCATCTTACAAGGTTAAACCAGTCAATAATAAGACAACTATAAATTTAGGTAGCACCTAGAATCTCTCTTTTTTTACCACATCAAAGTTTAAAGCATGTAGGGTATTTAGTGTATCAAAATACAAATGTTTTATAGTACATAATATTTTATATTAATAATCTGTTTTATAAAAATAAATAAATTTATAATTTAAATTTTAAATATATTAAAAATAATATTATAAATAATTTTAAAAATAGGCGCATTAATCATGATGCAACACTTCCCCCTCTCCAGAGGTCGTCACGTCCTCGTGAGTGACCTCATCAATTCTTTCAAAATAGGGTTTGAGTCTTGAGACATGGACAATCAATGGGTCTTGGCCAGGATTATCTTTCGGCTCAATTAAGTAATTTACGTTGGACAGCTTCTTTAATATTCGATATGGCCCAAAATATTTTCTCAATAGTTTTTCACATTTTCCGATTTTCCTGACTGGTGTCCAAACTGCCACTAAATGTCCTGGTTCATAGATTCTCTCGTTGTGTTTTTTGTCATAGTTTCTTTTCATTCTTTCCTGAGTCTTCTCTGTGTTGTTAATGACTACCTGTCTCGTCCTTGCTATTTTATCTAAGTAGTTTTCTATATATTCGTCGTAATCGTCCATGTTACTGTCCGTTGGGATATTCTCATCATCTAAGAGGGACATGGGTTCCCTCCCAAACAACAGGAAAAATGGAGAGTAGCCTGTGGTTTCTTGAATTGTGGTATTATATGCGTGGGTGATAAAAGGAAGGATTTCGTCCCAGTTCTTCTGATCCGTATTCACATACATGCTGATCATATTGATTAAAGTTCTATTTAGCCGTTCCGTTAGTCCGTTAGTCTGGGGGTGGTAGCTCGTTGTGAAGCAATGTTTAACTTTGCACATTTTCATAACCTCCTTCATCAAATTGCTAGTGAATTGTGAACCTCTGTCGCTGATAAGAAATCTTGGAGCCCCGTGACGTAAAAATATATGTTCGATTAAAAATGTAGAGACTTCTTTCACTGTCGCTTCTGGTACTGCCTTTGTTTCAGCATACTTGGTATAATAATCCGTCAACACAATGATCCATTTCCTTCTTCTTTTCGTTGATGGCAAGGGGCCAACAAAGTCAATTCCGATTCTTTCAAAAGGGTAGTTAGCTGGGGGAATAGGTTGTAGAAGTCCAGATGGCAACTGATTTGAACCTTTCCGACTTTGGCAAAGATGGCACGTCTTTACAAATTCGGAAACATCTTTCAGCATGGAAGGCCAATAGTATTTATTCTTCAATCGGTATGTGGTTCTGGCGACGCCCAGATGGCCATTCAGCATATGGTTGTGGTATTCACTCATGATTTCTTTCCTTCTCTTCTTTGGCACTACCAGCAACCATTCTCTACCTTCAGGATTTGGATTTTTCTTGTAGAGACACCCATTTTCTTCTTTAAAGTTCTGTGTAATTGAACGCTTGTTTCCACTAAGGTTCTCCTTAATATTCTCAATAAAATCATCCTTTTCGTCTATTATTTGATTCAAAAATAGTCTTTCATAATCCTCGTCCCATTCGTTTTCTGGTAAGGGTCCTCTAGATAGACCATCAGCATCCAGATGTTTTTTTCCCGATTTGTGTATAATTTCGAAATTATATTCCTGAATCTTCAGTGCCCATCGTGCTAATCGACCGGTCGGATCTTTTAAATTCTTAAGCCAGCATAGTGCGTGATGATCAGTTACGATTTTAAAGTGCCTTCCATATAAATAGGGCCGTAATTTTGATATCGACCACACTACAGCTAAACATTCCTTTTCGGTGGTTGAATAATTTTGCTCAGGTTTACTTAGGGTTCGGCTCAAATATGATATTACCTTCTCTTCGCCACCGATATTTTGAATTAGTGTTGCGCCTAAGCCGATGTTAGAGGCATCTGTGTGAATGCAGGTGGCTGCATTTGGATCAAAGTGACCTAAAATTGGCGGATTCATAAGAGCTTTTTTAAGGTTTTGGAACGCTTCTTCCTGTTTTCCTGTCCAGATAAATTGCACATTTTTTCTGATGAGACTGGTCAATGGGTCAGCGATTAATGAGAAATCTTTAATAAATTTTCTATAATATGAGCACATTCCTAGGAATGATTGCACTTCTTTGGCCTTCTTGGGCTGAGGAAAATCTCTAACGGCTTTTATATTATATTCGGCAGGTTTTATACCCTCTTGGTTGGTTATATGTCCAAGGATCTCAAGTTCCTCGAAAGCAAATCTGCATTTCTTGGCGTTCAGTTTTAAATTAGATTCGCTGAAGCATCTGAGGACAGCTTCAAGTCTTTTAATGTGGGTTGGAAAGTCCGAGCTGTATATAATTACATCGTCCAGGTAGCAAAGGCAAATCTGCCATCTCAGATTTCCGAGGACATTGTCCATGTTCCTCTCAAAAGTAGCAGGGGCGTTGCATAGACCGAAGGGCATTACGTTGAATTCATATAACCCATGTGCAGTAGTGAAAGCCGTCTTCTCTTTGTCTCTCTCTTCAATTTCGACTTGCCAATATCCCGATTTGAGATCTATTGCTGAGAAGTACTTGGATCCTTGGAGAGTATCCATTACATCATCAATTCTTGGGATTGGATAAACATCCTTCACTGTTACTTCATTTAATTTCCTGTAGTCCACACAAAATCTGTATTTGCCATCTCGTTTTTTTACCAATATAACGGGAAAGGACCAGGGACTTGAAGATTGTCTAATTATTCCTTCTTCGAGCATCTCGTCTATTTGATCCTTTATGATGGTTCGTTCCTTAGCGCTTACCCGGTAAGGCTTGTGCTTTATTGGTTTTGCGTCTTCTGTATGAATCTGATGTTTTGCCAAACTGGTCCTACCTAACCTCGATGAGAACAAATCAGTATACTTGGCCAAAATTTGTTTTAGCCTCTCTTGTTCTTTAAATGATAAATTTTTGTTTATTTGAAATTGTATTTCGTCATTTTCATTCTGCTTCTCTTTATTCTCTATAAAATTTACCCCTGCAGGAAGACTTCCATAAGCCAATGTTTGGTCTTTCATGATTTTTAAAGGTCGAGGATAAGGGTTCGTTATCCAGATATGGGTTTTCTTATCCGTGACAGTAAGTAAACTTCTTGCCAATCGAAGACCATTTGTTTGAGTCATTCTGTTGTTCTCTTCGATGACATATTCGCCATCCTCTGCTTCTATTGAGGCCCTAATCAATTTAATAGATAGTTTAGGTATAACGGTATCTGTAGTGCTCTTTATTTTTTTTAGATCATAATTGCTTACATCATGATTACTCATCAAATTATATTTTATTGTTTCTCGTTTACAATCAATTTTAGCATTCATTTTTTTAAGGAAATCTCGTCCAAGAATAAGAGTTCGTAGATGCGCGTCCATTACTACAAATTCGTGGGATAATTCAGTGTCATCAATTTTTAAATCTAAAATAATGCTACCTACCATATCTAATTTTTTTCCATCGGGTCCTGAACACGTTTTAGTGAGACTATTTATTTCACGGCCAGCAAAAAGTGCTGTTCTTAGGTCGACCACTGAAAGATCGGCGCCTGTATCAATCAAAGCTTCGCATAACCCTATCTTGTCCACATTAATATTAATTTTGTACCTAGGGTCCAACTTTCTAATTCCATTTATGGTCGACTTGCTTTGATTGAAGGAATCAGGCGCGACACTTAGTTTAAATCTTCCAACACGGAATATCTATTCCGTGTAGGAATATTCATTTGTGTGTCATTACAAACATCCGCATAGAGGCGAGGCCGTGTATAATCTTTCCTTTCGTCCATTTGAAGATTTTCTTGGCTCTTGTCTTGGGAAACTGAGGGGTCCTCTTCTACGATCCTCACAAACTTGACTCTGCAATACCGCGCTACGTGTCCTGGCTTGTTACACTTGAAACATATTGGTCTCCCGTCTTCTGTCCTATTCCTGTTTGAATCTGGACTCTTATTGTAGGTTTTCCTTGGGTAGACCGGTTTTGGCTCAGGAATGGGAGTGTAAAATCGTCTAGGGGCAGATACCTGGGGCAGCGGCTTGTTCTGGTAGTACCTCGGAGCGGGGGCCTGGGGCTTGGGGGTGTTCTGGTAGTACCTCGGAGCGGGGGCCTGGGGCTTGGAGGTGTTCTGGTCTGGTCTTCTGAACGACGGAGCGTTCTTCCATTGCTCTTGATGATGGGAACGAGGAGAGCGTGGTCCATTATATAGAGCCTTTGATTTTTCTATACGTTCTTGATAATTATTTTCAAACAAATCCATCTTTTTACACAATCTTAGGAGTTCGTTGGTATTCTTAGGAGGGTTTAAGTAGAGGGCAAAAGAGTACTCTTTCTTTAACCCTCCAATAACCCAATTTATTTTATTCTCTTCTTCCATTTGGGGGTCGACCTTGTTGCACAGAACCAGGATATCCTCTGCAAACCTGATTGCAGGTTCATTCCACTGCTGCATTCTGTTCAGCCTCATCTTCAATTCTTCTTTGTTGGCGTCTGAGCCAAAATCCTGAATTAGGCGGCTCTTGAAATGTTCCCAGCTGGTAAAACTTATCTTGTGTAGGTCCAGCCAGGTTTTGGCGCTACCAATCATGTTCATGGCTGCATAGCGAGAAATAATATATTCTGCCCAGTGGTACAGGAAGCCAATTTCTTCAAGGGACTCAATCCATGGGCGAGGGTCTTCTGTTCCATCATATTTGGGGATGTCTATGTTGGGGTTCAAAACAACTGGGTCGGCACTTGCATCTCTACCAATTGTTGCACTGGGCTGCGGTTTGGCAGATTCTTCAGTCTTGAGTCTCTCCTCAGACGTGTCTTGCATCTTTCCAGAACGTGTCTCAACCATCTTACAAGGTTAAACCAGTCAATAATAAGACAACTATAAATTTAGGTAGCACCTAGAATCTCTCTTTTTTTACCACATCAAAGTTTAAAGCATGTAGGGTATTTAGTGTATCAAAATACAAATGTTTTATAGTACATAATATTTTATATTAATAATCTGTTTTATAAAAATAAATAAATTTATAATTTAAATTTTAAATATATTAAAAATAATATTATAAATAATTTTAAAAATAGGCGCATTAATCATGATGCAACAATACAAATATCGAAATCTTTTCATAGACCCTAGATAATCTGTTACATATTCCTTTCCTATGGGAGCTGTGACAATTGACAATTAAAAATCGTTATTGACATCTAGGCAACGGTCAAGAGAGAGTTTACAGAGTTTAAAATAGTAGAGAAAAATATATACACCAGACGAGGCCTTTTCTGAAGGTACGTCTGGATCCTATCAGGAATCGAAAGCAGTCCTAATTTTGGACAGGTCCTTGACAATTCTGGGATCCATCCTATCCGAGCTGTGACCCACAGTTTTGATATCATGTTGCTACTGACTATTCTGACGAGTTTCAGTCAAGTATTCCCTCAGAGTCTCGGTTGTCTGTCCCTAGTAGCTTTGCGTCCTTTTTTCTTGCGGCGTGAAGAGCGGCTTTGTCGTCGTATCGTCAATAGAGAAATCGTCATCTTGGAAAGAATTCTTGCATTTTAAACGGCGGTAGAATACTGGAGCAAGTCTCTGAAAATGTAGATTAGCAGCCATGGCCTCAAGGTCTTCTCGGTAATCTTCATTTTGTCTTCCCTAATCTACCCAGCATCTCCACTAAAATTTAACATAGAAAATTAGGAAAGACAAATCTCAGAATGATACAGCAATTTTCAAAATGTAACACCAAATTAAAACTAGTAAAATAGCAGAGAGGCAAAGAGAAAAAACTTTAGAGTATATCAAAATACAAATATCGAAATTAAAAATATTTTCATAGACTAATAAATATTCTGCTACACTATGTATAAACATGTAAAATTATATGAATATAATACATGTTATCATATAGAAATCTAAAAGATACCTTTTGATATAGATTATGATAGTAAAGGGGGATCTGAAGAAGGTGAGTAATCACCATTCAAATTTCCATTAATATGTAAATAGGTAAAATGATAAATATATAAATATATAAATCATGATATATAGAAATCTAAAAAGATAATTCATTTTGATATTATTATATTTGTCAACAAATATTTAACATCTAAAAATATATTATTGCCATTAATTTTTATTAATTATCAAAAATATTTATATCAACACACAAATTGTTGAAACAGGAGAATCTAAAGAAAATAAGAAAGAGTTCACAAATAGATATAAAATCTCTATTTGGTACATTCAAAATATATAAATTCACAAAAATATTGTGAATACAGATATTTTGGCTAGAATACTTGATAAAGGTGAGAAATGTCACCGAATATTGTCGCGATGAAAAATAATTAACTAGGCCTTCGAATTACTTTAAATATTCATTTAATGAGTTATATGAGAGATTTTGAATATAAAATAAGAGTTAATATTTACATGAGCCAAATCGACCCAGTCGTAAGAGCAAGAGAGGAGAACTGAGATCTTTCCTCCTTTTCCGTGGCGCCACTGTTTACCCCGACCGGTCCAGTCAAGATAAGAGGGAATACCAGGAAACTCTGTCCTCCTGACAATATTATAAAATCATTGAATACTTTTTTTTCTAATAAATATGGAATCTGATGAAGAATCAAATAACGGAAAATAATAATGTTTCTATTATATTTATACTATATTTAGATAATATTTTCTATAAATATACATTGCGAAATATCGAAGTTATATTTTGGTGAGATTTCATTACTTATTCTGATAATTTTTGGAATCTCATATTTATTTTACCTATAGGTTGAAAAAGTCAAATACTTATAATCTCCCAAAATATATATTTATAATAATCAATATAATATCAAATATTAGGGAATAAATCGTTTCAGATATTAACATTGGAGTATTTAATAAATAATTAATGATTATTTATCAGTTTTGGTATTAAAACAAATATTCAGAATTCTAAGTAGTTCATCTTCTTCTTCTTTCTTATCTCCACACTGGGTGAAGTAAAATGCGTCTGCCTTTGTCATTAAGACTGGTAGCACTACTCAGTGGCAAACCGACTTAGCACCAAAAGAAATGGCTGCCTCTGATATGAGGAACAGACGCCATGTGCAGCTGCTCCTAACATGGAGTACAAACGCTTCTCATCCTGTATCCCTGGATCAGGAGCCCTTACAGGGTACTATCAGCCGGGCCAGCTGAGCCCAGGTTTTTTAATGAGATTGCTACTGCTCCCCCTCCTTTTTCATCCGGGCTTGGGACCGGCAAAGGCGGAGTTTAAGTAGTTCATTTCGAATTTAAATATGAATGCGGGCTAGGCAGTATCAAACTTTAAATTTAAAAATTAATTAAATCTGATATAAAAGATAATTCATTTGGAAAAATTCTTTGTATCAATATTTAGTAACGTATATCATGCCTCCAGGGAGAAGTATCTTTTGAAAACATTTTTATTCTATAGATTTCGGACACGAATGCCCGTCTTCTCCTGTAGAAGGGCGTTCGTGCCCGAATAATAGAGAATAAAAATGTTTTGAAAATATACTTTTCCCTAAAGGTATGATATACTGTACTCAATAAAGGGTAATATTCACTGAAGTAAAAATATAAAAGGCATTTTGCAATATCAATTATCACATTTTATTGCTCTCTACTCTTAATATATCAACTTTTATGTATATCTGTTATTATAACTAATCATCTTAATGTCAAAATAGATTATGATGATTATGATGAGGGAGAATCATATCAAGGTGAGAAATTATCTATGTTATATATGCAAATATGTAAATTGATAAAAGTATGTAAATAATATATATTGTAATATAATTAGGTATTTTATGTAGATATAGATATTTACAAAGCGACACCCAAGTGTTACACCGCATGAGTTTCTTTTTAACTTTCAAACTTCAAGTGTCGTTTTACAATCACAGGCCGCAGTGTAAATATATTATATTGTATTATAGATATTTACAGTGAAGGAATGTAATGTAATTTGAAATTTCTCTGATAATATGTAAACATATATGTAATTATTATAATGTCTTGTTATTGGAATGATAAAGAATTGGAGGTGCAGTCGTAAAAACGGAAAGATAGTTATTTACTTATCAAGTAGTTTTTTTCAATTACTTGAAAATAATTACACATTATATATTTTTCACAGCAATATAGAATTTATAAAATGAATCTTATATTCGTGAATTAAAAAAAAAAATAGGTAGGTTAACTATATATATTTAAAACAATATTCAAAGTCCATAGAAGCAATGGGCGCTTCTCCCGTCAAAATAAACGTCAAAACCTGACGCCATCTATTGACCGTCGCCGCAACTAGTGGCCTCGGGTCGGTGACAAAGCCACAACACCAGCTTTGGCGAACTAAGAAGCGTCCACCTAGAGACCATGGTTTCGGGCAAATGGCCCTCGTCAGTCTAGGGCGGACTTTATTCCATGATATCCACACAGGATCTAATGGAATCTTCACAATCTACCAAAGAGGACTCCCTGCAAATTTTCCATCTATGTTCTAGCCATAGATTTGGCCCAGCCACATTGCCAGCAAAACACTTCTTTGGTAGATTGTGAAGATTCCATTAGATCCTGTGTGGATCTCATGGAATAAAGTCTGCCCTAGACTGACGAGGGCCATTAGCCCGAAACCATGGTCTCTAGGTGGGACGCTTCTCAGTTTGCCAAAGCTGGTGTTGTGGCTTTGTCACCGACCTTAGGTCACTAGTTTGCGGCGACGGTCAATAGATGGCGTCAGGTTTTGACATTTATTTTGACGGGAGAAGCGCCCATTGCTTCTATGGATTAATTTACTCCCGGCAAATTTTCCATCTAATATTCAAAGTGTTATGTTCTAAATCTATTGTCAAAAATAAAAGAATAGTCAATGAATGAAAATAAAATATGTTTTAAGAAATAAAATATTTGCATTTTAGATTATATAATAGTTATAATATTATAAATATAGTCTAAACAATCATGATATATGTTAATATCTAATAAAATACGTCATGCAGATATAGGAGAATCTGTTGGTAAGTAATGGCATTTACTATTTTTCTGAAAATGTAATTATATGAAATGATATAAATGATTTGTGGAAAAATGATATCTGATGAAATCTCCCCCTATATCATAGAATGCAAATATTTAGATGAAAAGAGAAAAAAACTCTTAAAAACACCTTCTGGAGATTTAGCAACCCACTGAAGACGCTGAGAACTATTTCAGAAAAGAAAAATATAGCAATAGAACTCTATAATTTCTACAGATCAATTGTAAATAGATTTACACACAAAAGAGGTAGTGAGGAATGTTTTAGAACAGATGTGTAAATAAATCTCTTTTCAAACAAAGGCTCACGTGCACAATGGGAAAGGGAGAAAAAATTACTGTATTATTTTGTTGTTGTATGGCGAATCCATACAGGGCAATGGGCCCTAAATAAAAGCCTTTTTGTTGAATTATATAAATATAATATATTATGATATTTAAAAATCCCCATTTAATAGAATATTTCATGCAGATTATGCTAGTGAAGGAGAAGATGAAGAAGGTGGGTAATAATATTTTCAAATTTGTCTGAATATGTAAAAATGCAAACTGGTTTAAGTATAATAAATAATAATAGATATAGAAATTTACTAAGATTCAATATATATATATATATATATATGAAAAAAATAATAGAAAAAATAAAAATAATAAAAAGGTTAGATGTTGATATTGCCTTTTTAATTTTTAATATATGTATATATTGATAGCAATTAGGGATCTAAAAAAGTAAATAATGGTAATTCAAATATTCCTGATTATACAAATAAGTGTTAAATGATATATTGTAATATTTACGAAAATATGATCACCCTTATAGGATATTAATGAAAAACATAGATATCAAATAAAAATAAGAATCTAGTTAAAGTGAGGAAAAGTCTATGAATTTTCTCGAGAAACATGTGAAACCAAATATATTATAAATATCAATAATACTCATATATTAACAAATATTTTACGTGAATACAAATACTGCTGAAAAAAGAATAATCAAGCAAAGGCAAGTAATAGTCTATCAAATTCTCTTCAATCTATAAAATTGTGTATAATATAGATTATATACCCATTTCTTGGTTTCTCAAGAAGCCACTTGGACCAAAAATCTTTTTGGTCGCAGTGGTACAGCCTGCTCCACGCTGACAAGCGCCAACAGCGCGAAACGCGTTCGTGGATGACTTTTCTTGATTTATCAAGAAATTGTGTTGGCCAATTATCAGGGAACAGGCTATATCATGTTTAGTTGATTTCTGTTCCACCAGATGGCGTTCTGCCTTCTGAAAAGCACATGTGCTCCTGGTCAGGATATGCCTTTTTAATTTTAATATCAACACCTGACAAGACACATGCGATATCAATTAGCATTTTATAGCTCACTACTTATGTATATTATCTCTTACGTATATTTATCATTATAACTAATCATCTTAATGTCAAAATAGATTATGATGAAGAGGGAGAATCATATCAAGGTGAGAAATTATCTATGATATATATGTTAATATGTATATATGGTAATTTAAGCCAACAAACCCATATTGTATATAACTTATGACAAGATTTTAATGTTGTATAATAGAAACACATCTGTAAATGATTATACGCATTATTGACATGTGTCTTTACATCATCATATGTAATGCAATTTGTACAAACAGGATAAATAAATAAAAATCTGTAATAGATTAAGAGTTGAGCTAAGCAAGAGATAGAAGTCATAACGTCAAAATCGAGATAGATTTAGAATTCCCACAACAAGGTCTAAAAATGGGCCAGACCACCCACACTCTTGACATCTGGTGGAATGCAAAGCCCCCTTTCTCAGAAACGGCCCTGTCGCATAAGCCCCCCGTCTTAACCTATAAATACAGTCACTTTACAGTCACTTGACAGTTAGTTCACCTCAGCGCAAGCCCACGTCGGTTGTCACCAAGGTCCTCCTCATCCACCATGTAGTCAGTAAGAAATCTTCTACCTCTCCAACTTTCGCTCCTAGCTCAACTTTTATCTGTGCACGGAACTTTCTTAGTGCAACTGTTTCTTCGTTTTTTTTGTGTGGACATTCCCAAGCTTTCCATTCTGCCTCGACCACGACTGCCTGTACTCTGTGAGAATATATTAGAATATATATATTATATATTCTAAAATGCAAATATTTTATTTAAAAAAAAACATGTACAGTGAACTCTCCTATAACGCGATTAATGTGTTCCGTGTTGTATGAAATCGCGTTATAGGAATTCGCGTTGTACGAAATAAAACTTGTATAACGCGAATGTTGTTAGGGTAAATTGTTTTATTTTATAACGCGTTATACGAAAATTCGCGTTGTATAAATAAATTTGTCGCAATTTTTTTATCGCGTTGTACGAAATCGCGTTGTAAAAACTCGCGTTTAGGAGAGTCAACTGTATTTTATTTTTATTCATTGACTGTTTTACATTTTTTTTACCAAATATTTAGAACATAACACTTTGGATTTTGTTGTAAATAATTTATTTCCTTATTTTTTCACTACTGCACCTTTAATTCTATCTTTTTCGACAACAAAACAAAATAATCATAATATATATATATACATATATACATATCTTGTATATATATAAATTGATATAAGTATAATAAACTATGATATATAGAAATCTAAAAAAATCTTTATTTACATATTGATTGAAAAGAAGATCTATAGAGGGTAGTAATGGTCTTTCAAATTTCTATGAATATATTAATATGTAAAATGTATACATATAATAAATTATGATATATAAAATCTAATAAAATATTTTATGCATATATAGATGTTAATGATAAAGGAGAATATGAAGATGGTGAGTAATTGCATTCCAAATTTATCTCTATATGTAAATATGAAAAAGAGTATTCATATAAAAATTATAATATATCTAGAAATCCAATAATGTAGTTTATGTATATCTAGTTAATGATAGCAAGAAGGTATAAAGAAGGTGAATAATTGCCTTTAAAATATTCTTGATTATGCAAATATGTAAAATGATATATTGTGATATTGAATATTGTTTTTTCTATAAATTATATTTATGTAAAAAAACTGATGTAATACAATATAATGCGATTTATGATTGTAGAACGATATTTGAAAATTATCACGCATGTGTTTCTTTTGAATGAAAAATCGATTTTTTTAAAGGAGAAATAACGATCATTTCCAACCTTAGGGATGAAGTATGAAAGGATGAATTGTGAAGAGTAATGATAAACGGAAAAATAAAAGTGTCCATTCATTTTTCCGTTTATCATTACTCTTCACAATTCATCCTTTCATACTTCATCCCTAAGGTTGGAAATGATCGTTATTTCTCTTTAAAATAATTTTCGATTTTTCCTTCAAAGGAAACACATGCGGGATAATTTTCATAGTCGTTCTACAAAAATGATATATTAAGGGAAAGAATAATATATAATCCAGGTGAGAAAAATCTGTGAATTATCTCAAGGAACATGTGAGATAAAATATAACTATTGATATATTTCACCTTATATATTAAAAAAATGATAGAAAAAAATAAAAAGGTCAGTTGTTGATATTAAAAATAAAAATGGCATATCCTGACCAGGAGCACATGTGCGCTAAAAGCGCGAAACGCGTTCGTGGATGGCTTTTTTCGATTTATCAAGAAATTGGTTTGCCCAAAATATCAGGGAACAGGCTAAAACAATGTATAGTTGATTTCTGTTCCATCAGATGGCGCTCTGCCTTCAGTAAAGCACATGTGCTCCTGGTCAGGATATGCCATTTTTATTTTTATATATCTTTATGTGAATACAGATACTGCTGAAAAGGAAAATTCAAGCGAAGGCATGTTATATTAAATGTGAATTTCTCTTAATCTTATGAACAATTTGTAAAATATAATATATCATATAAAAATATTTAGATAAAGATAATATGTCTGATAGTATAAGGAGAGGAAAAATGGAAGTTGGCTAATAATACCAAGCCTAATCGACCAGATGTTCCTGTCTCCTATAAAAGGAATGTTTGGGGAACTGAGAGCCATTGCTCTGTCTCCTTCAGGAAAAACCGTTTTATTCTAACTGAGAAGAGTATAAAGTCTCTTGAATTTGATGATCTGGGAGCAGGTCTTTACAAGGCCGTTTCCCCGCTGGTTGTTCCCAGGATGGATCTCGGATCATCTCTTTCCTCTCACACCTACGACTAATGTTCTTTTTCCTTGATTCTACCTACTTTGTACATCCTTAATACATCCCACTACCACGAATTATCATATTTGTGTGTGTCAATATTGTGGCGAAGAAATATTTTATTATTTAATTATTCAATGAAATATGTGAAACAGATTTTTTATTATAATTAATATTTGTAAAATAATCATTTAGTTACCTAGCTTGCTTGCTCGATATACTCTAGCTGTAGATAGTTTGGTTGATTCGTTAATATTTGTCGACTGGTCGTGGTGACGTCATCAATAAATACTTTCACACTTTCAGGTATACAAAGACTAATTTTATACGCTACAATATAATACCATTCATTTAATGACACCGTTCTAATTAGTTCCATATATTTACAATAAATTATCTTTTATACATTTAATTAATTAATAAATTGAAATTAAACATAATCAATAACTTCTTATTAGTCTTTAACAATTTATATTGTATGTTTGTAATTTTGTATTACTATTAAATATATTTTATGGTTCCCTAGCCAAAAGCAAATTGACAGAGATTCCAGTTAATAGCGATTTTTTATGTCACTTTCTACCTTGTATGAAGAATTGACCAATACACTGTGACTTTAAGCTATTTAAGGCTTTACACTGTTAACAATGGATCTTTTTGTTGATATTGCCTTCCTTGAAAAAAATATATACAGTTAAACCTTTCTAGCGCCCCCTCTTGTGACTCACCAAAATAAGGTGCAATAGAGAGGGGGTGCTATAGACAGGTCTCTTTTAATGTAAATCGCATCGTACTACGTATTTATAAATAGGGATCTATAGAGAGGAAGGCGCTATTTAGAGGGGGTGCTATAAACATGTTTAACTGTACATTCCTGTTATTAATATCAATTAATTAACAAAATATCTTTATGCCAACTTAGATATTTCTGAAAAAGAAGATTCTAATGGAGGTAAGAAAGATTTTAGAATCTATTTGGTATATATTTAAAATATCTAATTTAACAAAAATATCGTTATATGTAAATACAGAAATTTTGGCTAAAGAACTTGATAAAGGTAAGGAATGTCACTTAATGTTAATTAATAACAAAAATAAATAGAATTTACAAAAAGCCTTTATTTATTGCTTTTAATTTTAATTGAATTTGAAATATATTAAAGATACAGTAGAACTCCTCAAATTCGGAAATCCTGAAATTCGGAAACTCCCTAATTCGGAAAGTATTGTAATGTTTTTTTTTACATACAAAAAATCAATTTTCACATGCTTTTATTTTGTTGATATTTCAACATTATTTTATTTTATTTTATTTTTTTACTTTTACTTTTGCTTTGCTTTTATTTTATTTAATTTAATTTTTATTAGTAATTTATTTTTAATTTAAGTGTTTAATTAATTTACTTTTACCGATTATTTATAATCGCTAATTAGGGGTTTATCCCCTTTTTTAAAAGCTTAAATAAATCAACAGTTTCATTTGACCTTTGTGCTTAGTTTAGGATATTGTCCAATAAGAAGGCAGCATTATTACGTCATAAGCCATTCACGCATTTTTTATTGCAAAGTTGATTCACCTAAAGTTCAAATTATCAAACATTTTCAGACATTGTAAGTTTCAAATTCTTCTATTCAACTCTCAATATTTTGCATTTACAAGTTTGTTCTTCAACAAAATGGCATCCAAAGAGGAGCGGCAAAAACGAGGCAAGTACCGAATTCTTAAGCTTGGTGAAAAGTTAGATGTTCTTAGTGACATTAAAAAGGGATTAAGCTATACAACGATAATGCAAAAGTATAAAATTTCTAAGACAACTGTTTATGATATAAAAAAGTCTGAGCTTAAACTTACAAAGTTTGTTGATTCTACCGAAAAAGATGTCAAAAAGTTTTCTCAAGTAAAAAATCCGTTATACGAAAATGTTGATAAAGGTAAACATCTGGTACGAAAGTCAGAGATTATCAGGGGTTCCTATTCGTGGTATTGAACTCCAAACAGCTGCCAGTCATTTTGCATCAAAATTGAATAATCCCACTTTTAAAGCTAGTGGTGGATGGTTGTCACGATACAGAGCCAGACATAATTTGAAAAATAAAAAAGTTGTCGGGGAAGCATTGAGTGCTGACGAAGATGCAGTTGAAGCTGTTTTGAGTGAAAAAATGGAAATCAGCAGTTCTGATGATAGTTCCTCAACTTCTGAAGACAGTTTGGAGCCGGATGTTCCCAGATGCGAAGCGTTGAAAAGTTTGGATATTGCATTAAAATATTTGGAAAAGCGCACTGAATCAGAAATGCTTGCAAGCTACAACACCATCAATAGTCTTCGAACTATGCTTATGAGAGAAGAAGAAGCTTTGTTAAACAAGCCAAAGAAACAGACAACAATCAGCAACTTCTTTGCCAAGCCATAACTTACTTGGCCATCAAAATTTGCGTTTATTGGACTGCATATATACATAATTGGTTTTTATAGACAAGAATGCAGGTGTGTGTTTATGTTACTTTAATACAAATTTATCTATGTAACACGCATTACATACAAAATAAAATATTTTACTATTTTTCATCGGTTTCATGCTCAAAACTCATAAAAGTCAAGGAACATTTGATTAAAAATCGTAATTAAAATTATGTAATGTATATATAATATTCAACCTAAAATTGTTCATATGCTTCAAAATCTTTGTCTCAGTCATCTAAATGCCTATTTATGCCACATAAATATTCACAAATCTAACTCTCTCAAATTCGGAAAATCCTCAAATTCGAAATACCTTGCGCCCCAAGCTTTCCGAATTTGAAGAGTTCTACTGTAATATTATTTATTTACACATATATAACTATATATAAAGAACAAAAAAAAAAATGAAACCAAAACGTAAACATTGGCAACCGCCATTTTTCTTCGTCTGCCAGTAACTGTTCTATACTCGACCCTGCGCAGGCGCACACCACGCCCACCGCCACCACGTGTTGCTCGATGGGGTCGTGTTTTCGAGCCGCTCGCCCACTATAATGGATATTTAACACTTAATATTATTTTTAGGACAAAATAATAAAGCCTCCGAGGTTGCGTTTCTTTCTTTCTGCGTTTCTCGGAGGCTTTATTATTTTGTCCTAAAGATTTCACAGAGGTTATAATATTGGAACTTAATATTATATATAATATCATTTTTATTTATTTTGAAAATATTGACATTAACACAATGAATCAAATTATGCTGAGTTTTCAAATGTCTATTATCTTTTTAATATATATAAAATTTTGTTGTATAATTATAATAGAAAATAATGAAGATATATCTTGATTAAGACAATTAATTGCACTCAAGGACAAAACTTAAAGAGGCTGTACCTTTTAGCATATATAAGGATTCAGACAAAAACTGGGAAATATATTTGATACACAGTGACTAGTAATGAAAACATACGAGATAATTGAGTGTGATCAAAATTACCTCTGTCTTCCAAAATAAAAAAAAAACAAAGTTTCAATAGTTATCAGTTGAAGAATTAATATTACCCATGTGGCGCTGAGTTTGTTGTTGACACACATTGAATATGTTATAACAACTTGATAAAGGTTGGCGTTCAGCCAACTGAAATATTGGTAAAATAAATGATATTTTGATCCAATATATGCCTTTTTAATTAAATATTACCTATATACAAAGAGGAATTGAAATGATAAATAAGAACGTAATATATATATATATTTAAAAATTCTCATTTTGAATGAAATATCGTCATTATTTGTATTTATATAGTTTCCAGAGAAATCTAAAGCTTATATAAATATAGTAATATATAAACAAACTTTATAACGCGCAATAGAGGCTCAGCTTTGCTAATAAATATATATGATAGTTATTTTGAATTATCTCGAATCTTATAAGTTGAAACTAATTTGGTTTCCTTATTTTTTATTTCAAGAGAGCATACCAATAGGTTATAAAATTCGTGGTAGGTAATAATTAAAAACTGCTTTTTCTATAAGTGCATCACAGGTTTACAAATAATAATATAATATTATCTTTTATAGTCTAAAATATATGTAATGGGACATTTTGGAGAGAAATTGAGATGGTTAACACCAGAGAATATTCTTTTAATTTTCTAATGGGATATTCGGGAATTAGAGAAATTAAAACGGTAAAGAGATTTGCGGAAAAAAAAAGTGAATTGGCCTCACATTATGGCTAAACATCTATATTGGATATGGCACTTCTAATGTTTTTACAATGTTTCAACATAGGAATGCAATAAAAGTTATTATAGAGTTTATGTTCTATAATATGTATTGTAGTGAAGTGTCAATATAAACATATAAGTGTAAATACACACACAATGAATAGATTTTATTAATTAAAATTTACTCAAATTTGATAAACCAGTTATAAAGAGTGTAGTTGTTCGAAAAATAACTTTTTACATCATATTGTTAATTTCTATTAATATATAATGATATTAGATTGTATTACTTTTAATTTCCTTTCAAATATATACTTTGAACTGAATCGACAAAATATTAAATAAATGCTTACACAGAAAGAATTATTATCTACTATATTAAAAACTAAGTGTAAGATATTACTTTCATTTTAACTAGATGTTGAAAAAGGTAATACATAAAGGCTCTGTCACACAATAAAATATATATTATATTAAATATAACTTTGAATATTATTTTAATTATTACCAGTTGCAAACAAGACACGCTATATCCGATCTGGATAATTGCTCGTGAAACTATTTACAATAATTCATATTGTAGTAGAGTAGGTAACAGAATTATCAAAAGAAACAATTAAGAAAAAGAGCATTGAATAAAAATATACATTAAACAAATAAGCAACAACATAAGCAGATAGAATAAATCGCAAGGTAGTTATTTCCATATGTTAAGCAATGATGGAAGTTAATTTAATGAAGTTATCTGTAATAATTAGTATCGTGGAGAGAGAAAGTTGATCAAGTTGAGCTATTTACAATGAGTTATGTTCTAAAGTAACTTATTAATTATTTACATTGATGTAAATCAAGTCTTTGAATATTATGGAAAAATTCCTTTTAGACATCGACATTGGTTCATATAACAATTAATGCTGATTATTGATAGGTTTTTCTATTTAAACATAAATTTAACATATTCTATGCGGTATATATCAATGAATAAAAATGGATGCGGATCAGGCAACATCCAACTTCATACACACAAAGCAAAAAAATTAATAAACGTCTGTAAAAATATTATAGTCACTGAAGTTAAAATTTAAAAGGCACTTGCAATATTAATTAGAACATTTTATAACTCTCTCTAATTATATATATATATATATATATATATATATATATATATATATATATATATATATATTATAGCTTATATGCATATCTGTCATTCTAACTAATCATCTTAATGTTAAAATAGATTATGATGAGGAGGGAGAATCATATCAAGGTGAGAAATTATCTATGATATATATGTAACTATGTAAATTGATATAAGTATAATAAATTATAATAAATATAAATATAATTAGGTATTTTATGTTAGTGTATATATTGATAAGAAAGGAGAATAATGATATATTAAATTTATGTAAATATGTAAAATGTTATAAATACAGTTTAATAAATTATTATTCATAGAAATCTAAAAATATAATTTATGTAGATAGCGAAAAAGAGATAGCAGGAGAGAATCTGAGGAAGCTGGTTAATTGTTTTTCAAATTTCACTGAATATGTAGATATGTGAAATAATATTGTTGGAGCTTGGATCCTAACAATATTAAACTTCTGTCTAGCTCCTTAGCCTTTTGTCTGGTCTTAGAAAATTTGACAATTAAACAACCTTATTGACATCTCGTCAATCTTTACACTCAAAGGGAGTTATAAGGTAATAATAATGGTAGGAATGAAGAGAGATAAATATACAATCGACGTAGCCCTCTCTGAGGATCTGGTCTTAGATGTTGAGGATATCTGTCAGAATGTGGACTGTACACCAGACCTGACTACTGAGACTTCTCTAGGTGTGATGTAGCAGCAAGCTGTTCCCTTTAGGTGCCGGCCATTTTCAAGGTCATTCCTGATTATTGTTAGCCTTCAAAAGACATCAAACTATTCTTTAAATTATTATTTTTTTATTAAACGCTTTTATGATTCATATAAACATATGAAACACAATGCAACATAATTTACGCTTTAAAATACAATTAATTAATTTTCATTAGATTTTTTTAAGGAGAAAAGGAGCATCAAGTCACATCAAACTGATACATCGTCTTGCCTAGCGCTTAAAGGGTTAAATAAAAGAATTTCCAAACATCCTCACAGGTTTTACCTGACTGACTTAACTTTATTTTAACTTTCACTCTTTTTATACACCTATATTTACAATTCGATAGAATAAATCCCTTGAATCAATATTAAAATAAATATAAAATATTAATATAAAAATGGCGTATTAAATATATAAAATAGTTTCTCCCGTAGAAGGACTTACTTGCCCGAAAACACGAGATATGTTTAAATAAAAATATTTTTAAAATAAACTTTTCCCTGGAGGCTTTATGTTTTTATTTTAACATATATTTACATAAATTAGAAGAAATAAAAATGTACATGATTATAGAACAATGCAACCTGGCAAGTTATTTTGCATAGCTAGGCACAAACAAATATAAATACGAGATATTAAATATAATAAAATATACCATGCAGATATAAATGGTGAGATTAAAGGAGAGTTTGAATATGGTGATTAATGGCCTTTCTCAAATATTCTTACTTGTAAAATTTTATATCGTGACTCTCATAAAAAAAACTAATTGATATATCCCTGATATGATGTTTTACTTATTACTATTCTGAATCTAGTGCAATCCATAATATATGTATATTTTGAAAATAAGGCTTATATTGGATTGTAATAAGATTATTTATTAATCCGATATTTCAATGGACCAATCGTCCATCCTTTACGAGGGTTTTTGTTATGAAGCACGTAGCAGGTCGCGTGCTTCACGGCAAAATACCTCGTAAAAGATGGAGGATGGGTCCATCGAAATATCGGATTAATAAATAATCTTATTACAATCCAATATAAGCCTTATTTTCAAAATATACTTATTACTATATTGAGGAAAAAAAATTCTAATTAATATGAGGAAAATGTCTGTAATATATATTGGGCAATATTAATTAGAATTTGTATAGCTTCCTAATTATATATATTATCTCTTATATATATGTGGTATTCTAACTAATCATCTTAATATCAAAATAGATGATGAATATAATGAGGAAGAGTCATATCAAGGTAAGAAATTATCTATGATTTATATAAAAATATGTAAATTGATGAACGTATAGATATAATGATATATATATAGAAATATAAAAAAATGGCATATTCTGACCAGGAGCACATGTGCTTTACAGAAGGCAGAGCGCCATCTGGTGGAACAGAAATCAACTAAACATTGATTTAGCCTGTTCCCTGATATTTGGCCAACCCAATTTCTTGATAAATCAAGAAAAGCCATCCACGAAACAGGGAACAGGTTAAATCAATGTTTAGTTAATTTCTGTTCCCCCAGATGGCGCTCTGCCTTCTGTAAAGCACATGTGCTCTTGGTCAGGATATGCCATTTTTATTTTTGATTTCAACACCTGATCTTTTTATCTTTTATTTATTTTTTTTTTCATATAGAAATATAAAAACTATTTCATATAGATTGTTTTGCTATATTATTGTTTCTATTTTTATTTTTGATTACTTTCTTGTATAATTTGTTTATAACTGTTTCTGTTTAAAAATTGTAAATCGAGGCAATTATCCCTAGCCAGGATATCGCGTTTTGTGTTTTGAAATAAAATAATACTTTATGTAGATATAAATATTGATAAGTGTTGGGCTATTAGTTGAAGCTGGACTAGATGATGTAATAGTATAAGGAAGTAGTCAATTATCCCACTACATCTGCCGATTGAAGTGGATATATAGAAGCACGCGGAGGCGACGCGAACAACAGGAAAGTTGTCTTTATTTTTTAGACTAAAGGGGGAGGGAGGATGGACTGCCCGCTGGGCAGCTCGGTGATTGGCTGGCCGTGACGTAGTGGTGACTCAGGCGGAAGTGGGCATATTCAACATGTCTTCAATAAGAAAGGAGGGTAATGATATTTAAAATTTATCTGAATATCTAAATATGTAAAAAGGTTATGAATACAGTTTAATAAATTATTATATCTATAGATATCTAAAAATATATTTTATATAGATAATTAGAGAGATAGCAAAAGGTCTGTAGTCATTGCACTAAGGTCTGTAGAAATTATAATTTATAATATATGTTATATACTCTTCTACCTAATATACAACAATCTTAGGTAGTGTAGTTTCTATTAAAATAGATTGTATGCTACTGTTATATATTTGTATAATATTTTATTATTACAGAATTATCATAAGAACTAAAAACATGAATATCTCACGCTATATATTGATTACATCACACAAAAACAACCAAGTCCTTGGTCAAAACCATATATACATATTATATATTACAATATGTATGAAAAAAACACATTTTCAAAAATATTTACAAATTTTAATGAAATATGACAATTAAATTTATAAATATTAAATATATTTTAGAATATTATGGAATTAATATTTTTAGACATCAACATTGTTCTATATATATTATTTTATTCTAATAATTGATTAGTTTTAGTGTTTTAACAAATATTTAACACAATCTCAATCTTATATAAATATGAAAGTAGGCCAGATAATATCTAAATTTAAAACTAAAAATTAATAGAAGTATATGATAAAAGGTTATATTTACTGAAGTCTTCTTCTTATTTCTTATCTCCACTCAATCATATTAGGGTATCAAGCTTGTAGAGCTTGAGGCTTGACAACCATCATGACTGGGTGAAGTAGAAAGCGTCTGCCTTTGTCATTAATACTGGGAGCACTATTCAGTGGCAGGCCGACTTAGCTCCAAAAGAAATGGCCGCCTCTAACATGAGGAACAGACGCCATGTGCAGCCTCTCCTAACATGGAGTACAAACGCTTCTCATCCTGTATCCCTGGAGCCCTTACAGGGTACTATAAGCCGGGCCAGCTGAACCCAGGTTTGTTAGTGAGCTTGTTACTGCTCCCCCTCCTCCTTTTTCTTCCGGGCTTGGGACCGGCAAAGGCGGAGTTATTGAGGTCAAAATTTAAAATGCATTTGAAATATTATTTAGATTTTGTATAGATATTTGTATATACTACCTATATATATTATCTCTTATATATACACAGCTGTATACCTATATATCTGTCAATCTTCTAATCATCTTAATATTAAAATAGATGATGATGATTATAATGAGGGAGAATCATATCAAGGTAAGAAATTATCTACTATATATATAAAAATATTAAATAATGAAGAGGCGTATATTGGATTTAATAAAATATTTATTTGCCAATATTTCGGTTGGCTGAACGCCAATCCTTTATCAAGGCATTACATATTTTGTATAAACAGGTTTGGCATTAAGCCAACCAAAATATTGGCAAATAAATCTTTTATTAAATCCAATATATGCCTTTTCATTATCTAATGAATTAAATATGGATTACTCCTTTTTCAAAACAAAATAAAAAGATATGTAAATTGATGAACGTATAAATATATAGAAATCTAATAAAATATTTTATTTTGATATAAATATTGATAGGAAAATAAGCTAATGGTATTTAAAGTTTATCTTAATATGTAAATATGTAAAAAGGTTTTAAATGCAGTTTAGTGAATTATTATATCAAGAAATTTAAAAATATATTTTAAGTTGATAATGAGAGAGAGAGATAGTAAAAGAGGATCTGAAGAAGTTGATTAATGGTATTAAAATTTCTCTGAATATGTTCCGGTTCCAAAATCACTTTCTTAGGTACCGCTCAACATGAGCAACCTAGTTTATGATAATTGAAACAATGAATAATATGTGAAGGTTATTCACATATTAAACAAAAGGTTAACGTGGGATTAAATCCCGGTTCATGGCTGTCGGGAATCAAGGGTGTTATCCACTACCCCACCTACTTTTATGCTTTCTCTGAATATGTAAATATGTAAATAATAAATGTATGTAAATAAAATGTAATAAATGGTATTTAAACAAATATTCAGAATTTTAGAGGTTTACTTCAAAGCTTAAAAGAAACTTGCATTAATAAATAAACCATTTTATTGCTCTCTGCTTATGATATATTATCACTTATATGTATAGCTGTGTTATTCTAACTAATCCTCATAATGTTAAAATAGATGATGATAATGCTTATGATGATGAAGAAGGAGAATCATATCAAGGTAAGAAATAGTGTGTAATATATTGTAACGTTTTTGTTATATGTTAAAATGTGGTAATGTTAAAATAAATTTTTACATTGTTAATTGAATTTGTTGTTGTTTTATAATAATGAATATGCAAATTACATTGTTGTTTTTTTATTTATTTATTTCGTCTCAATTTACAAGTGCTACATTCGAGTCACCTTGTCCTGGCTATTTACACATGGCGAGTTGGTGGAGTAGAGGTGATCCCCCCGGACCTTGCAGGAGGGCACATTGTTGTTGTTTATTATCGTTTGTTTATATATTAAAATTACATTAGATGTGATGATGATAACAAAAATACATTTTAAATTAATATGCAAATTTATTGAAAAAAAAAGAAATAATCAATTATAAAATTCACGAACGTAACAATATATATATAATATATATATATTTTGTGTTGTGATATAAGTATAATAAATCATAATATATAGGAAACTTTAATAGAATGTATTTTATGCAGATATAGAAATTGACAGTATAAGGGTGAATAATATCATTCAAATATTAAAGAAAAGTGAATAAATGTATAATAATATGAATTTTTAATAAATAACGATATATAAAAATATAATGAAATATAATATTTCATGTAGATATAGATTATGATATTAAAGTCTGGGGGTGGAAGGGGGAGATTAAAGAAGGTTGTAATTGTCTTTTGAACTTCTATAAATATTTAATCTTTAATAAAAAAGACATATATTGTATCAAAATATCATTTATTTTACCAATATTCCGGTTTGCTGAACGCCAACCTTTATCAAGGTATTATAACATATTTAATGTGTGTCAACAATAAACTCAGCGTCACATGTGTGGAGGAAGGTAGTGGCTCTGAGTTTGTTGTTGACACACATTAAATATGTTATAACACCTTGATAAAGGTTGGCGTTCAGCCAACTGAAATATTGGTAAAATAAATGATATTTTGATCCAATATATGACTTTTTAATTAAAGATTTATTTATGGATTTCTCTATTCTCAAATATATGAATAGGTAAATGTGTATATAAATTATGATATCTAAAAATATGAAATGAAATGTCATGCAGATATAGATGGTGATAGTAAAGGAGAATATGAAGAAGGTAAATAATAGAATTTAAAATTTTTCTGAATTTGTAAATATGCAAGAGTTATAATGAAATAATAAAAAATATATAATATATCTAGAATTCTACTCATATACTTTACCTTATATAGATATATTCATTTTGAATGAACTAGGGACATAATCTTTGAGGACAGTATATAGAAATACATAAAATTATTTTTTATTATTTCTTATCCCTAGTACACGTCGTACAGGCCATGATAATCATGATGGGTTGTTAGCGACTGCTTTTTACTGTAAGCGCACCACATGTCTACACATGTGAAAAGCAGTTCGACTTTTCACTTACAAATGTGCCAGAACCCCGTTTGGTTACTTGCACTCGCTGGTGGGGTTGGACTTTTGCAAGATTCGGGGGCCATTGGAGCATTTTTTTTTTAACAGAAAAAAAGTGTCCAATGCGGAATCGAACCCGGGTTGTAGTGGTCGAAAACCAAACGGTTTAACCAGCCTTCCACCGACCCCCCTCACATACAATTATAAATATATAATATACTTGGAGCATATTGCTCTACCGCAAATTGCAAGTAAAAGTTTTTAAAACACAATATATATATATATATATATATTGTACAAATGAATATACTGGCAATGTATTTATTTTAAATAACACCACCAATTATTATCTCTACAGACCTTACTGCAATGATATAAGTTATTGAATAAGAGGGCTTGGCTCTCATCAGTAGTGAACCCTCTCAGCGGTTTCGCCAAATTAATCTCTAAACCGATCTACTATTGTATTGGATTGGTTTGGAGTATACCCTGTATTTTCTATGGAAGGCAGCTTAGGGATGTTTAGTGAACTATGGACATAAGCTTATAGGTCTGTAGAGGTATATACATATGATTTCAAGGTATTGCATCGAGCAAAGCTCTTCCGCAAATATGATTTCATATAAAAATATATATTAGTAAATTAAATTTATCAATTTAAAAAACAATTAAAACAATATATATATTATATAATCTAAAATACAAATATTTTATTTTTTTTAAAAACATATATTTTATTTTTTCATTCATTGACTGTTCTGCATTTTTGACCATATATTCAAAAAAATATCACTTTTAATTATTGTTGTTGTAAATATGTAAAGTGAACCCTACCTTTTCTAATGAAAATCACGAATATAGAATTCATTTTCTAAATTTTATATTACTGTGATATAAATAATTTTATATGTATATTTTTACTTCAAGAGATTCAAAATAAAAATCTGCTTGAAAGGTAAATAATTATCTTCACTTTTCCACGACTGCACCTCTTTTCAACAATCAAAAACACAAAAAAATTCTAATCTATAACATATATATCGCAATTTTAACAAAGCTATGTAAGTAATAAAGTATGGCGCCTTCCAGTCGTCTCAAGTTTGCCACCGGACCCCAGGGGAGGGGAGGATGACCCACATAAGACTGACCAATGAGAATCAATACCCGGGGATCCGGAGAGGGAGAAAAAGGGGCGTTTGTCCGGCTGTTGACAGTTAGTTAGGTTTGTCTGGGATTTCTGACAGGCCCGCTCAGTATTAGGTCCATTATCATCTCACGACGGCCCCCGCGGTCTCAGGCAGGACGCCGAGCTTTCCTCTGGTAGTCCTAAACTTTTTCCCGGTCCTGGTGCGACTTGTGACGTCCTGGAAGAGCGCCTTTTGATCCCAAACTTTGTCCTTATTTTCCCGTGCGGACTTCCCACTCTGCATGCCTTGCCACTTAACCCCGACTGCTTCCAACTCAATTGTTGGCTTACCGGGTTTACAACATATATATATATATTTTTTTTCAACTTGTGGTAGGTCATTTATTCAATTTTATGACAAAGTGGTATATACTGCCATTGCAAAATATTTCAAATAAAATGATATTAATCTAATAACAGATAATAATTTTTCATATGATATGTCTCTTCTCTTGTACAGATAAGCATGATAAGAAAATATAAAATGAGTTTGCCAAAAGTTTCCTTTATTTTTTAATTCTGTCTTTTCCCCATTCTACAATTGTACAATGCGATGTGATATGTCTTTAGAAACAGGGGAAACCGATGATTCCAAACCAGGTAAGCATTATTATAGCTATATAAATTTTGAGTCAAAAGGCGATCAATCAATTAAGATTATAAAAAAGGGCGTACCTGGATCTGTAAAGACAAAAAAATCTCAAAATATTTCGAGAGATTGCCACCTCTTTATCTGTGCAAAATAATTGATAAAGAGGAATCAATCTCTCGAAATATTTTGAGATTTTTTTTCTTTACAGATCCAGGTACGCCCTTTTATATAAACTATATGAATGTTATAACATTTAGAAACTTTCAATAAAATAATAACTTGTATTAATATTGAATATAAATATCAGGCCTTTAGGGTGTGGGCGGCATGGAATTCTAGGCGGAGTCAGACAACAAATTATTTATCGTAAAATCAACTTTTAATTACATTTATTTAATACAAATTATCAGAAGTATTGTTGTATACTACATGTTGAAGTTCTTTTTGTATCTGTGTGTGTGGTCAAATATCATTTCAATATTATAAAATATTAGATATATATGTTTGATATATTATAGATAAATATTTACATTTTATATGATTTATGATTTATATTTAGAATGATGTATAATTATTTTATTATATTAATATGACAACAAATAATATGATATTAATGTTAATTTATATAATTTTAATAAAGTATATTTTAAGAGCATTATATATTTATAAGATGAATAATTTAATATTTGAATTAAATAGTTATTAAACAAATTAAAACTTATAATGAAAATATGAAAAGTTTATATTTGGGAGCCGCTTCAAGGGTAAGATATAATTTCAAAAACCTTTTAATCTCTAGCTTTCGGACACAAACGCATTCCTACAGGAGAAATGATAACGTGTTTACTTCTGTAGAAGGGCGTTCGTGCCTGAAAGCTAGAGATTAAAAGGAATTTTGGAAATATACTTTTCCCTGGAGACCTGATATTTTTACTCAAAATTAAGAACCTTTATTATTGATTATCAAATACAATGGAACTGTATCTATGAAAATTCATATTTATTATTTGTCAACACATACACATGATGAAAATTTTCAAAATTAATATCTTTGTTTTATATAAAACATTTTCGTCTTTAGATTAAGACATTTAAATGTTTTTTTTTTTTTCATTTAGTTTATTTATAGGTAGAGGGAGAATATAGCTCTTATTCAAATTTTAACATTCATTATATCTAATTGAAAAGGCATATTTATAATACAATATAATGTGGCTTATAATTGTAGAACGACATTTGAAACGACATGGCTTCTGCCCGGTAAGCGGAACACTGTGGGTTCGATTCCCATCCCTGGAAGCTTTATTTTTCCATTTATCATTACTCTTCATAATTCATCCTATCATACTTCATCCCTAAGGTTAGAAATAATCGTTATTTCTCCTTAAAATAAATTTCGATTTTTCTTTCAAAAGAAACACATGCGGGATAAATTTCAAATGTCGTTCTACAATTAAAAAGGCATATATTGGATCAAAATATCATCTTTGATCCAATATATGCCTTTTTAAATAAAGATTTATTTATGGATTGCCCTATTTTCAAAATTCATTATATTCTATAGAGTTTTTCATAAAATGCTATAAAATACAATTTCATTAATAGAGAGCAAAAATTGAGATTTACAAAGACATATGCTAAATTGCTGAGACTTTATATCAGTATTTCATACATGATTACATTCACATAATCATGATAAATTTGTGAAAAAAGTTTATTTATAAATATCCACGCTGCGCGCGAATGTTTTTGTAAATATTTCTGGTAGGATATAGTCGATGTTTCATTAAGCCCGTTGAAGAGCAATTTCACTTGAAAGCTAGCGTTTTGTAATAAAAAGAAACTCATTGTGAGAAAATATTTTGCAATTTTAAAACAACCACATATAACACACACATTATACATTTAACACATAGGCATCATGAGAACAACAAATTATAAAAATAAAGATTAATATTTTATCAAAATTCCTCACTTTTCACAATTTTATTCTATATAAAATCTAAGAGATTGGTAGAGCTATATTAGGCTGAAGGTCGAAACCACCGCTAGGTTAACTTTTGACAACACCCGGCCTCTGGTATTAATCTATTTCCAACCTGGTTGAACCATTATGGTTTTCATTTTAAAATATAAAACCTTTGCAGTTAAGTTATTTAAAATTTGCCTTATGAATAATTATAATATTCTGAAACGATTTGAAAATTTTGAAAATATAGAAATATTGAACGACATTTAACAAGTTTTACCGCAAATGTTTCTTTTTACAGAACGAAAAATCGTAATTTTAATTATTTGATGAGGAATATAAATAAAATAATTAAATAATTGAAATGTTTCGTTTTGTAAAAGGAAACATTCGCGGTAAAACTTGTTGAACATCGTTTTATAATCATAGCCGCATTATATTGTATTATATAGAAATATTCTTTAAAAGCGTAAAATGTTTGTTACTTTTCATTTATTTGAATGAATATTTTCATGGTATTTTCTTTCTTTAGCTCTTTTTTCTACTCCAGCTATCTTCACCTCTTCTTTCTCATTTCTTATGTATTACATATATGAAGCGTAACCCTGAGGATTTTACATCAACCTTGTTGATTTCAATTGCTTTCTGTAAAAATATTTTAATTTTTTTTTTATATTGTGAAATATGAATGCATCGCCATTTGGAAAGGATGCGCGGGGGGAGGCCCGGGAACAGGTAGCGCGCGCTCAGAACAACGGCTCGCACGCCGCCAGCCTGCAATAATCAAAACTTTTGTAAACATACTGCGCTAGCTCCCGTTATACTCTTCTTTGTAACCTTACTTTAAATAAACTATATTTAATCTCAACATCGAATTCTATTTAATTTATTCTACTCTACAATATATTTACTATATATTTTCCATTTCCCTTTTTAATCTCTTTATTGCAGTAAGGATAGTAGAAATTGTTTTATTTTAAAAAGAATATTACGCCTCTAAAATAGTTTTGTAATTTGATAACAGATGGCGCGCTAGTGCATCGTAATATAATTTCAAATTTGTTAAAGCCTTTGAATAAATTCAACCCTGTTAGAAATATTTCTCCTTTATGTAAATAGATACTTTGCATTTTTACTCTTTTTTTCCACTCGTTTATAAAAAGGGATGCTTTCTGTCCCTTGAGAAGAGCTCGTGGCTTGAGGAGTGCGGGTCACTTGCTGATAGAATAAACATACCTCTTTGCAAGTCATTTGGAGACTAAACCTCTAAATGTATTTCTGGAGGGTTTAGCTTTTTGAAGCATTTCAAGGCGAGTTTCTCAGTGGTACAATTTCTCGGGGTATATCTCGCGCGACAAACATTTGCCAAATGTTTTAATTTTTGTTCGTTCCTGACGAGAACAAAAGATTTTTGTCAAAACGTCGAGATAATAGAAAGATTTACTGGCCGAAGTATCTTTATTTTAAAGAACTTATTACATTGTAGAATTATTTTAGATATAAAAAGAAAGGATATATTTTAAGAAGTAATTCAGTATTTGACAATCACGTTTTATATTTAACTAACTACCAGCAGAGGCAGATCATATTTTGCCATTATATTCATACAAAATTGTCAAATTATTTTGAGATAATAGAAAATTAAATACTTACCATGCTTTATTTCCTCATTATTATTAAAAATCTTCAAAATAATTATAAATGTAAAACCTGCTTTGTATTTCGTAAAGATAAAGGGCTGCTTGGCCTGTATTCATATTTCTGGAAAAAAAAAAGATACTTCGGCCAGTAAATCTTTTTATTGCCTCGACGTTTCGACAAAAATCTTTTTTATGATTTTTAACGCCTTGCTAAATGTTTTAAATTTTTGTTTGCTCCTGACATGGAAAAAAGATTTTTGTTGAAACGTCGAGGTAATAAAAGATTTACTGGCCGAAGTATCTTTATTCTCAAGAAATTTGTAATTATCATGTAAACATTTACTTATTATTTGATTTTATTCTGTAACGCAGACTTTGACTTTATCATCATCGGAGCTGTCGTCATACTACTACTACGCTTCAGACTTTTCTGTATTGATTTTTCGCTCGATTGTTTTTACAACATTTGTATTGGAACAAGTCGTCCCTTAAATAAATATATATATATTAGTTTATATCAAATTGGATGTCCTCGTAACTACAAAATAAGTGAGTACAAAACAACTTGGAATCAACAACAAACAACAAAAAGCCTTTATTCAGGGTCACTGACCCTATACAGGATTCACCAGAGGTATGCATAAGAACAAAGCAGTGAGACAAAGGAAATAACGATATATACAGAAGAAAAAGAAAAAAAAACAAGAAAGAGAAAGAGGGAAGCAAGAAAAACAACACAAAAAGAGTAGCAGTAAGAAAGTGAGGAGTGAGTGTCACTTGGCCTTCTTCTGAGATACGGACTTGTGGAAACCATAAAACGCCGTAGCAATATACTTATTCTGGGTCATATTGTCAATTATTGATGGAAGTGAAGCACAGAGTTGCAACAACTTGGAATCTTTAAATAGAAACATCGTATTTTTGCTAAGCCTATCATCTTCATAGTTAGGGAGTCGGCAACACTATACTTTATTTTTCTTTAAATTTGCATATGTTATTTTTTTGTTTATATATTATTGTTAATCTTGTTGTAAGTTTATTAAATATTAAAACATAAAGTATTGTGATGATCCCTTATTTCTAAATAGGAAACGTTACAAAATGATTCTGCGTGTTTTAAATTTCTTACCTCGATTAAATTTTCTTGCCATGATATCTGTATTAACGTATATTAATATTATTGATAATTTGAACTATTTAATATTCTAAATAAAGATGTTAAATCTATTTGTAAACTCTTTTTACCATCTTTAGAATCGCCTTTGTCAACAAAAGAAATAAATTTGAGTCAAAAGGCGATCCATCAATTAAAATTATATAAAAGGGCGTAACTGGATCTGTAAAAAAAAAAACATTTTTTTCTCAAAATATTTCGAGAGATTGCTCCCTCTTTATCAAAACTGTGAAATCAAACTGTGAAATAAATTGATGAAGAAGGAGTAATCTCTCGAAATATTTTGAGATTTTTTTTTTACAGATCCATGTACGCCCTTTCATATAAAAGAAATTAAGGCATTCCATTAATTAACTATTATAACAACAACTATATATTTTAATACATATATTAAAACAGATTGTAAATTATTTAATACTACTTCTCATCTTGATTAGATTCCTCTTCATTATCAATATATAAAAATATATAGTTTTTAACAGTTTAATATAAATGGCCATATACTATTTATTTATTATGCAAAATTCATTGGATTGAGACTAGTTCATAAACTATTGCTTTTACCTTTATTAGATTCATCATTTTCAACAGTATCTGAAATGAAAGAAAGATATTTTCAATTATGATTATTAAACTTATAAATTTAAATACCATCTATCGTTTATAATTTGTACAAATAAATTTACTGGTAATGTGTTGTCTTTTAAAAAATATCATCAGCTATTATCTCTACAGACCTTACTGCAATGATATAAGTTATTAAATGAAAATTCAATTCATTAAAAAATTCATTCAATAACCTGTATCATTGCAGTAAGTTCTGTAGAGATTATATTCGATGATATTATTTAAAAGAAACACATTGCCAGTAAATTTTGATTATATTATTAACTATAATATGTATAATGATATAAAAAAATTGATGGAATTTGATTGATATTTTGAAAGAAATAGCAATCAAATTCATTTATATAGAGTCAGTTTAGCAAGCTAAATCTAAAATATTGATTTATCATTTTTATTATTTTCAGTATATATTAAATTAGGTAAATAATACAACAATTATAATTTTCTTGAAAATAAAGATACTTCGGCCAGTAAATCTTTTTATTATCTCGACGTTTTGACAAAAAGCTTTTGTCCTTGTCAGGAGCAAGCAAAAATTGAAACATTTGGCAAGGCGTTAAACATTATTCTCTCTTTTTAACGCCTTGCCAAATGTTTTAATTTTTGCTTGCTCCTGACGAGGACAAAAGCTCTTTGTCGAAACGTCAAGGTAATAAAAAAGATTTACTGGCCGAAGTATCTTTATTTTCAAGAAATATGAATGCCGGCCAGGCAAACTCTATCTTTACGATAACAATGATCATATTCTAAAGAGATTAAAAAGGGAAATGGAAAATATATAGTAAATATATTGTAGAGTAGAATAAATTAATTAGAATTCGATGTTGAGATTAAATATAGTTTATTTAAAGTAAGGTTACAAAGAAGAGTATAACGGGAGCTAGCGCAGTATGTTTACAAAAGTTTTGATTATTGCAGGCTGGCGGCGTGCGAGCCGTTGTTCTGAGCGCGCGCTACCTGTTCCCGGGCCTCCCCCCGCGCATCCTTTCCAAATGGCGATGCATTCATATTTCACAATATAAAAAAAAAATTAAAAATATTTTTACAGAAAGCAATTGAAATCAACAAGGTTGATGTAAAATCCTCAGGGTTACGCTTCATATATGTAATACATAAGAAATGAGAAAGAAGAGGTGAAGATAGCTGGAGTAGAAAAAAGAGCTAAAGAAAGAAAATACCATGAAAATATTCATTCAAATAAATGAAAAGTAACAAACATTTTACGCTTTTAAAGAATATTTCTATATAATACAATATAATGCGGCTATGATTATAAAACGATGTTCAACAAGTTTTACCGCGAATGTTTCCTTTTACAAAACGAAACATTTCAATTATTTAATTATTTATTTATATTCCTTTATTATTATTAACTTTATTAACATCATGAAACGCGATATCCCAAACTCAGGGATATTTGCGCCAATACATTTCACTGCATTACAGCAATTCGGCTATATACAATCCTGTTCAATTCATTATTTTACATAAATTAACTAAAGAAAATTGTCCAAAGAGAAAAACAAACAACAAAGCAAAACACACAGAGCAAGCATCGCAGTTCTTTTTTTTTTCTAAGATTCCTTCTCTTTTTTCCAATTCAAGAGAAAGTTGTATATGTATTTACAAAATTGATCAAAATTTTTATACTTTTCTTTTTTGTCTACAAATTCATCAAGCTGTCCAATACGACCAAATCTATTTTCCCTAAAATCCCGGAAAATTGGGCACTCCAGAAGTAGATGTCTCGCGTCTTGAATTTCACCTCCGCAGAAGCATCCTGGTTCCTTCACGGCGCCGATAGTTGCCAAAAATTTCCCAAAATTGCCATGATCTGTAATGAATTGGATATTATAAAAATTTGGATGGAAAAATCTTGGAATTCCTAATACGAAAAAGCTTCTGAAAATTTCATTAGTGTTCTCAAAAATTTCATTCATTTTTGCGTGTAAGAATGATTTGACTATACTTGGAGCATGGGGTTCGTAAGTAATTAGATCTTCAATGGACATTTGAGCTAGATCAAATTTGATTATTCTGGATTCTATATAATCTGTTAGGAGTGGAATTTTTGCCAAGCTATGCACACAGTTTGATGAAGTGGTTTTGTATGCTCTAACTGCCCATAAAATGATCTGGTACTGCATGGAGTTCAGTTTTTGTTTACAACGATTGTTTAAATATTTGAACCAAATTTCAGAACCGTATGTAAGTACAGGCCTAATGATTGTTTTGAATAAAGTTAACCTCTTTTCAGTGTCTAAACCCCACATATTGCCACTTAGTGAACATAATAAATGTTTCATACGTCCTGCCTTACACAGAATATCATTAACATGCGGTGTAAAGTTAACTTTGTTTTTCCATTTGTGATTAGAAAATTTCATTCCCAGAATTTTTACTTGCTTGACCGGCATTATTATATTGTTATTAACCTTAATAGGTATTTTTTGTCTGTTATGTAGGTATAGCATATTAGTCTTCTCTGTACTGATCGTTAATTTATTTCTATTACACCATTGGATCACATAATTTAAGGTGTATTCACTTGCGGTTTTTAGTCCTTCAATAGTCTTATTCCAGCAAATTATTGTAACGTCGTCTGCATAACATATAATATCTGCATTCATTGAATCAAAATTTATCAACAAATCATTTAGCAAAATATTCCATAGAAGTGGAGATAAAGGTCCACCCTGTGGACATCCTTTAGTTAGTTTCTTATAAAAAGTTTCTGATTCGTATGTAAATTTCACCTCCCTTTCATTATTCAAATAAGATTTTATGATCCGTATTAAATCTGAAGGAACATCATCATTATCCATTCTTTTTATAATAGCAGGCCACCATGCATTGTCGAATGCACCCGCAATATCTATAGCTATCAAGGAAGTCAATTCTTTTTGTTTATGTTTCAATATAGTTTCTATAATTTTATCCATTCCAGTAATTGTTGATCTAGATTTCATAAAACCATGCTGCCTTGAGCTCATTAAATTATTCTCTAAATAATAGTTACTTAATTTATTTTTTATTATATTCTCAAATGTTTTAGATAGGTTAGATGTCAATGATATAGGTCTATAACTTTTATTTATTTCATAATTCGTTTTGCCTGGTTTTGGAATTATTTTTAAGAATGATTTTTTCCATTCATCCGGATAATATCCCATTTCTATACATTTATTGAATAATTTATGCAGAATTGGGATTATTTTTATTTTAGCCTGTCTAATCATATTGTTACTAATGTAATCAGGGCCCGGTGCTTTTTTAATATTTGTTTTTAAAATTGTTTCCTCTATTTCCTTAGATTCGATATAAACACTACTTTTATTTTTATATTTAGGCGTATAATTTCTAATCAAAATATGATCATCTTTATCCAAACCTCCAATATCATCCTGAAATAGATCGTTCATTAAACTTTTTATTTTGTCGGTCTTTAAATGATCTGGTAAATTATCTATTAGTGGTAATCCTAAATTTCTATTTTTCGATCTCAATGACTTGAATATCCTATAAGCATTACCAAATGAGTTATTTGAATGACTTTCTTCTATAAAAATTCTCCAACTCGCTCTTTTTGCCTTTTTACTTTTATTTAAATATTTATTTCTCATTGATTTATAGGTCTTTTCAAGGACCTTTCCATGTCGGTAATACAAGTTTCTAATATAGTGGAAATCGTTTTTCATTTTCTCCAGCTTCCCATCCCACCAGTATGTATTTGTTTTATGATTTCCGCTTCTTGTCTTGACATTTAGTGACAGATAAGCTGCCTCTTTAATTATTTGTGTGAGGGTCTTTACAATGTTGTCAATATCTTTGATGTTTGACGCGTGGTTTATCATGTTGATAATATTATCTACGTCTTGTATTGCTATTTTTTCGGTAAATGTTTTCCAATCAGCATCTTTTTCTATAAATTTCCATGTTGAGTTTTGAACTGTCCTTTGCCTGTTAAAATTGTGATAAATGTCAAAGGTTATTGCTACGTGATCTGAAATGTGCGTCAATATAGTCGTCTTCCAGTTTTGTACCAAACCTATTGATTTTTTGTTTGAAATCGTAAGATCTATAAAGCTAGAATTTCGGCAGGTGGGTATCTTAAGATTATGAATAAATATGTTATGTTCATCTATGATGGAGTGGAATTTGAAACCATTGGAGTTTGTTGTCGGATCAAACCAGACTGGGTGTCTAGAATTAAAGTCACCACATAGTATAATAGGTTGTTGATTGTAGGTCTCCAGAAGCTCTTGGATAAATTTTCTATGAGTGTCATTAAATCTATGTGGATGTATATAAAAGTTTGCGATAATAGTATTTGATTTTGCTGAATTTAAAGAAGTGGTTGTACAAAAGGAGTTTGTGAATTTATTGATTTTATTAAATTTTAAACTCTTATTCATAAAGATCGTTGCAGTATAAATTTGTTCATCTGTCGTTGAATGCACTATTTGAGATTCCAAATCGAAAATTACATCTCTATCAATCAGATAAGGTTCCTGTATTAGGATGATATCTGGTGGGTTGTCTTTTATAGAAGCTTGAAGCTCATTCAGTGCCAAGATACTTTTTCTTACATTTTGTTGTAAACATTTAATTCCTTTTCCCTGCATGATATTCAAACTAAATAAACAAAAATCTTAGCTGCGAAATTTGCCTAATTGTCGTTGGATGATATCTCGTTCGTTGGATAATTCTGTCTATCTGTATTTTGTATAGAGGACAGTCCGAGGAATTAGCTCTATGATTCGGCGAGTTTCTAAATTTAGGATGTTTCAGACAGTTATAACAATTGCAAATTTTGAACAGTCATGAATTCCTTGCGCGCCGCATAATTTGCATATCTCGACGTTAGTACAATCGGCCAATTTATGGTTGGGATTAAATTGAAGGCA
Source organism: Cordylochernes scorpioides (assembly GCA_030710605.1). Taxonomy (NCBI): domain Eukaryota; kingdom Metazoa; phylum Arthropoda; class Arachnida; order Pseudoscorpiones; family Chernetidae; genus Cordylochernes; species Cordylochernes scorpioides. Next base: position 1,375,471 of record CP092874.1, read on the forward strand.
TTTCTGACATTGTTTTAACCAGAATCTTATCTTCCACAAAACAGCGTTCAAAGTCAGTATATAATTTATATTCATATTTTTAAGGATTCGGTAAACCTTTGGAGAAACCCTAAGAACTATGTTGTGGTGGGGCTTATTCGATTTCATGCTAAACAAAACATGGATATCATTTTCCATTTCGTTCAATTCAGGGTTCATACTGCAGATTGTTTTAGTAAAATTAGCGGTTTCTGTAGTTTATTAACATTATTTGACTATTACTGTAGGATCTCTTGGTTTGGGGATAAAAATTTTGCTGATATTTGCGAGTTCCTCTGCCCTGCCTAACTCATCATTTAGAGATTCCATGTCTGATTCTGTAGGGGTCTTTATTATTACAGATTTCCTAGCATTTATAATTTTGTTAATCTTTATTTTTTTTCCTTCGTCCCTAAGCTTTTTAACTTTGCCTGATATAGTTTGATACATTTTTGTATTATCTTCCACATTTATAGGTGTTGCCACTATTGTGAAATCCTTATGTAAATTTTTTTTTTTTTTTATGTAATCTTGTGATGTTTCTGTACGAGCTACTTGAGCATATGTTGGAGTTGTTTTGACTAATTCATCTTGGATCCCTTTCAGTTTTTGGTCCATAACATCTGTAATTGTTGTTTTCATTAGTTCCAATATATCTTGGTTATTTATTTCTTTTAAAGTTGAAATACCATCCTTGGTTTGCCTAACCATAATTAAAATTACGATTTTTCGTTCTGTAAAAAGAAACATTTGCGGTAAAACTTGTTAAATGTCGTTCAATATTTCTATATTTTCAAAATTTTCAAAATCGTTTCAGAATATTATAATTATTCATAAGGCAAATTTTAAATAACTTAACTGCAAAGGTTTTATATTTTAAAATGAAACCCATAATGGTTCAACCAGGTTGGAAATAGATTAATACCAGAGGCCGGGTGTTGTCAAAAGTTAACCTAGCGGTGGTTTCGACCTTCAGCCTAATATAGCTCTACCAATCTCTTAGATTTTATATAGAATAAAATTGTGAAAAGTGAGGAATTTGATAATATATTAATCTTTATTTTTATAATTTGTTGTTCTCATGATGCCTATGTGTTAAATGTATAATGTGTGTGTTATATGTGGTTGTTTTAAAATTGCAAAATAATTTTCTCACAATGAGTTTCTTTTTATTACAAAACGCTAGCTTTCAAGTGAAATTGCTCTTCAACGGGCTTAATGAAACATCGACTATATCCTACCAGAAATATTTACAAAAACATTCGCGCGCAGCGTGGATATTTATAAATAAACTTTTTTTCACAAATTTATCATGATTATGTGAATGTAATCATGTATGGAATACTGATATAAAGTCTCAGCAATTTAGCATATGTCTTTGTAAATCTCAATTTTTGCTCTCTATTAATGAAATTGTATTTTATAGCATTTTATTAAAAACTCTATAGAATATAATGAATTTTGAAAATAGGGCAATCCATAAATAAATCTTTATTTAAAAAGGCATATATTGGATCAAAGATGATATTTTGATCCAATATATGCCTTTTTAATTGTAGAACGACATTTGAAATTTATCCCGCATGTGTTTCTTTTGAAAGAAAAATCGAAATTTATTTTAAGGAGAAATAACGATTATTTCTAACCTTAAGGATGAAGTATGATAGGATGAATTATGAAGAGTAATGATAAATGGAAAAATAAAGTTTCCAGGGATGGGAATCGAACCCACAGTGTTCCGCTTACCGGGCAGATGCCATGTCGTTTCAAATGTCGTTCTACAATTATAAGCCGCATTATATTGTATTATAAATATGTCTTTTTAATTAGATATAATGAATGTTAAAATTTGAATAAGGGCTATATTCTCCCTCTACCTATAAATAAACTAAATGAAAAAAAAACAAAGATTTAAATGTCTTAATCTAAAGACGAAAATGTTTTATATAAAACAAAGATATTGATATCATACCATACCATCATAAAGGTATGGTAGATTAAACTGGCGAAACCGCTGGGAGGGTTCACCACTGATGAGCCAGGCCCTCCCTTTAATTTTTCCATTACAGTAAGGACAGTAGAAATTGTTTATTTTAAAAAGAATATTACGCCTCTAAAAATAGTTTTGAAATTTGAAAATATCGCGTGAGAATGCTTTTGCAACCTTAGAATAATTTTTAACGCTTTACCAAATGTTTTAATATTTGTTAGCTCCTGACGAGGACAAAAGATATTTATCGAAACGTCGAAATAATAAATATATTTACTGGTCGAAGTAGCTCTAATTTTAAGAACAATGAATACTGGCCAGGCAGCCTCTATCTTCACAATAATGTAATAAGTGTTATATGTCTTTAGAAACATTAGAGACGGATGATTCCAAACCAGGTAAGCATTACTAGCTATATAAATTTTATAGCACATAGAACCTATGCTATTGATAATCAAATATAAATATAAAATATATTATGAAAAAGGCATCTCCTTATCGCGAAACTGAAAGTTGCTGATGGCTTACGCCATCTATCGGAATAAATATCAACTGTTCTCCTTGATTTTTAATTATTCCAGAATTGGCCAAATACCCATTCTTGATTAATCAAGAAATCCGATAGATGGCGCAAGATATCAGCAACTTTCAGTTGCAAGATAAGGAGATGCCTTTTTCATAATTTATGCACCTTATCCCAGAACAATATCGCATTTGTAATGTTTTTTTTCATACAAAATATAGTTGCTATTTATAAACACCTCAGATAAATCTTTTTAATTGATATCCCGTTTTAGGTAAAACATTTCAACTTTATAATAAGTAATTTAACTCGTTGATATCCCTTTTACTCAGTTTCTAGGTATAGGACATACATTCATTTTTGTTACCCCCCCATTTTTTTTTTTTTGAAAAGTTCATGACGTTGTCAAAGTCGATTTAAACACCTGGTTCTGTTGTTAAATCTTGCCGTTAAACAATTTGAATATTTTTGATACATTCACAATATTCACCTCGAAAATAATAATATAAACATATCTAACTTATTTATATGAAAATAGACACTTCGGCCAGTTGGAGTTTTTTTATTTTCTCAACGTTTCGCCAAAAATCCTTTGTCTTTGTCAGGAGAAGTAACTGGCCGAAGTGTCTATTTTTATATAAATATGAATGCCGGCCAGGCAGCCTCTATCTTTACGATATCTAACTTATTATATTTTTCTTTTTTCTACATAATTTTATAGTTATATCAAATCAGAGTAAGCTTGCTTCACTGTCAAATATATATTCGCATACATTTCTCTTTTCAAATTATTTTAACCACATTTTTAAAAATTTACCTTTATTATCAATTCTACAATTTTTATATATATATGTATATGATAGATATAGATAGAATATATTACTTATATATAGAGTAATATATTTTTTAATATAAGGGCATATATAGGATTAAGCTCTCTCTTTCAATATTTTTATTCTTTGCAGTAAAAAGTCTGTAGTTTATATTCTATATAATAAATAATAAAAAAAAACGCATTGCCAAATAGAATATTATAAATATATAGAATAAATATCGTTCAAAGTGTCGAATATATTTTATTAAATTTTATAATATAAATATTAATAACAAACCTCACTGATAAAACATATGTTTGCATACAGAAAAAAATGATATTAAAATGGCATCAACTACAAGTAAGAAACTCTTATATTGAATATTAATATATTGGAATTTTTTTTGATTATATATTATTAAATTAATATATGGAAGGGTGGTCTAAACCGTATCGGGCTTATTCCGGTTTAATTCTGATTATATTTCTTTTATGCTATACTCTTGTAACATGGACACACATAACCCTATTATTTTAATGTTATATCAATCCTTAAATGAACGTTGATGATTAAGTAATATGAAATTTTTCAGAATTTATTTTTTTTAAATCCCTAGTACACGTGATACAGGCTACAATAATCATGGTGAGTAGAGGTTGCGACTGCTTTTACTGAAAGTACACCACATGTCTACATATGTGAAAATCAGTTCGACTTCCGAACTTACAAGTGAGCCAGAGCCATGTTTGTTTAATTGCATTCGCTGGTGGGGTTGGACCTTTGAGAGAATCGGGGCCATTGGAGTATTTTTTTTAAATCACAATAAATAAGTACCCAGTGCGGGATTCGATATCTGGAGATATTCGTAATAATTATCTATTTTGATAAATCATTGTCTCGATATTTCTGGAAATAATGAAGATATGAAAATAAAATCAAAGGATTTAAGCACGAATGTTTCTTTTATACATAATACAAACTTCTTCTGTCCATACTGCGATGAAAAAATATATTGGAAGCGCTTGACTTATCAGTGGTAAACCCTCCCAGCGGTTTCGCGAACTTGATCCACCACCGCTTTTTAGAGCTCTGATAATGTATTGAGCGATTCTGCTTATATACGCAGCACTGAAGGATGGAATCTCAGAAATGGTTTTCGAGGAAAACTATGGACATGAGCTTTAAGTTTGTATTATGTATAAAATAAACATTCGTGCTTAAATCCTTTCATTTTATATATAGATGGCGCGTTATTGCTTTGTGTTAAAGATATGAATAAGACAAAATTGAATATTTCCATACGCGCCTTTTCAGTGATAAACTAACCTTGACGTATGCACGGTGGAATCTGTGGCCACTGGACATGTGTCGGACCTGGAGGCTGTTGTTGGGTTCTGTGTTGCCTGGAGTATAGGAGTT
>CP092874.1:1380335-1429811 GCA_030710605.1 Cordylochernes scorpioides
GATCCATTGTTAATAGTGTAAAGCCTTAAATAGTTTAAAGTCACAGTGTATTGGTCAATTCTTCATACAAGGTAGAAAGTATCATAAAAAACGCTATTAACTGGAATCTTTGTCCATTTACCTTTGGCTAGGGAACAATAAAATATATTTAATAGTCATGCAAAATTACAAACGTACAATATAAATTGTTGAAGACTATTCAGAAGTTATTGATTGCAATTAATTTTAATTAATTAATTAATTAAATGTATAAAAGATAATTTATTGTAAATATATGGAACTAATTAGAACGGTGTCATTAAATGAATGGTATTATATTGTAGCGTAGAAAATTAGTCTTTGTAAATCTGAAAGTGTGAAAGTATTTATTGATGACGTCACCACGACCAGTCGACAATTATCAACCAAACTATCTACAGCTAGAGAATATCGAGCAAGCAAGCTAGGCAACTAAATGATGATTTTACAAATACTAATTATAATAAAAATCTGTTTCACATATTTCATTGAATAATTAAATAATAAAATATTTCTTCGCCACAATATTGACACACACAAATATGATAATTCGTGGTAGTGGGATGTATCAATGATGTACAAAGTAGGTAGAATCAAGGATAAAGAACATTAGTGGCAGGTGTGAGAGGAAAGAGATAGTCTGAGATCCATCCTGGGAACAACCGGCGGGAAAACGGCCTCGTAAAGATCTATTCTCAGATCATCAAAAACCCATGAGACTTTATACTCTTCTCAGTTACAATAAAAGGTTTTTCCCGAAGGAGACAGAGCAATGGCTCTCTGTTCCCCAAACATTCCTTTTATAGGAGACAGGAACATCTGGTCGATTAGGCTTGGTATTATTAGCCAACTTCCATTTTTCCTCTCCTTATACTTTCAGACATATTTTCTTTATCTAAATATATTTATATGATATATTATATTTCACAAATTGTTTATAAGTTAAATTCACATTTAATAGATCTTGCCTTCGCTTGAATTTTCCTTTTCAGCAGAATCTGTATTCATATAAAGATATATAAAAATAAAAATGGCATATCCTGACCAGGAGCACATGTGCTTTACAGAAGGCAGAGCGCCATCTGCTGGAACGGAAATCAATTAAACATTAATTTAGCCTGTTGCCTGATATTTGGCCAACCCAAATTCTTGATAAATCAAGAAAAGCCATCCACGAACGCGTTTCGCGCTTTTGGCGCACATGTGCTCCTGGTCAGGATATGCCATTTTTATTTTTAATATCAACAACTGACCTTTTTATTTTTTTCTATCATTTTTTTAATATATAAGGTGAGATATATCAATAGTTATATTTTATCTCACACGTTCCTTGAGATAATTCACAGATTTTTCTCACCTGGATTATATTATTCTTTCCCTTAATATATCATTTTTGTAGAACGACATTTGAAAATTAACCCGCATGTGTTTCCTTTGAACGAAAAATCGAAAATTATTTTAAAGAGAAATAACGATCATTTCCAACCTTAGGGAAGAAGTATGAAAGGATGAATTGTGAAGAGTAATGATAAACGGAAAAATAGAGTATCCAGTTTCCGTTTATCATTATTCTTCACAATTCATCCTTTCATACTTCATCCCTAAGGTTGGAAATGATCGTTATTTCTCCTTTAAAAAAATCGATTTTTCATTCAAAAGAAACACATGCGGGTTAATTTTCAAATGTCGTTCTACAATCATAAATCGCATTATATTGTATTATATCAGTTTTTTACATGAATATAATATATAGAAAAAACAATATTCAATATCACAATATATCATTTTACATATTTGCATAATCAAGAATATTTTAAAGGCAATTATTCACCTTCTTTAAACCTTCTTGCTATCATTAACTAAATATACATAAACTACATTATTGGATTTCTAGATATATTATAATTTTTATATGAATACTCTTTTTCATATTTACATATAGAGATAAATTTGGAATGCAATTACTCACCATCTTCATATTCTCCTTTATCATCAACATCTATATATGCATAAAATATTTTATTAGATTTTATATATCATAATTTATTATATGTATACATTTTACATATTAATATATTCATAGAAATTTGAAAGACCATTACTACCATCTATATATCTTCTTTTCCAATCAATATGTAAATAAAGATTTTTTTAGATTTCTATATATCATAGTTTATTATACTCATATCAATTTATATATATACAAGATATGTATATATGTATATATATTATGATTATTTTGTTTTGTTGTCGAAAAAGATAGAATTAAAGGTGCAGTAGTGAAAAAATAAGGAAATAAATTATTTACAACAAAATCCAAAGTGTTATGTTTTAAAACTTTTGTAAAAAAATGTAAAACAGTCAATGAATAAAAATAAAATACAGTTGACTCTCCCAAACGCGAGTTTTTACAACGCGATTTCGTACAACGCGATAAAAAAATTGCGACAAATTTATTTATACAACGCGAATTTTCGTATAACGCGTTATAAAATAAAACAATTTACCCTAACAACATTCGCGTTATACAAGTTTTATTTCGTACAACGCGAATTCCTATAACGCGATTTCATACAACACGGAACACATTAATCGCGTTATGGGAGAGTTCACTGTACATGTTTTTTTTTTAAATAAAATATTTGCATTTTAGAATATATAATATATATATTATATAATCTAAAATACAAATATTTTATTTTTTTAAAAACATATATTTTATTTTTTCATTCATTGACTGTTCTGCATTTTTGACCATATATTCAAAAACATACCATTTTTTAAAATTATTATTATTGTTGTTGTAAATATGTATATTTAACCCTACCTATCTTTTATTCACGATTATAGAATTCATTGTATAAATTCTATATTCCTGTGATATAAATAATTTTATGTATATTTTTACTTCAAGAGATTCAAAATAAAAATCTGCTTGAAAGGTAAATAATTATCTTCACTTTTCCACGACTGCACCTCTTTTCAACAATCAAACACACAAAAAATTTCTAATCTATAATATATATATATATGAAATAAGGTGAAGTCCTGGTCAGTCTCTTGTAGAATCCTGTCGACTATCTGTAATGAGGTGAGGTCTGGTAAGCCTTGTAGAATCCTGTCGACTAACTGTAATAAGGTGAGATCTGGTAGCCTCTTGTAGAATCCTGTCGATTAACTTTGTGATGATAAAGTGTTGACTCTCGCTATACTGTGTTGACCAAGAGGAACAGTCAGGATGGGGAGTTTTCCAGTACCTCTCTGCACCTGTCCTTTAAAAGTTCTCACAGAGTACAGGCAGTCGTGGTCGAGGCAGAGTGGAAAGCTTGGGAATGTCCACACAAAAAACGAAGAAACAGTTGCACTAAGAAAGTTCCATGCACAGATAAAAGTTGAGCTAGGAGCGAAAGATGGAGAGATAGAAGATTTCTTACTGACTACATGGTGGATGAGGAGGACCTTGGTGACAACCGACGTGGGCTTGCGCTGAGGTGAACTAACTGTCAAGTGACTGTAAAGTGACTGTATTTATAGGTTAAGACGGGGGGCCTTATGCGACAGGGGCCGTTTCTGAGAAAGGGGGCTTTGCATGTCACCAGATGTGAGAGGGGGCTTTGCATTCGACCAGATGTCAAGAGTGTGGGTGGTCTGGCCCATTTTTAGACCTTGTTGTGGGAATTCTAAATCTATCTCGATTTTGACGTTATGACTTCTATCTCTTGCTTAGCTCAACTCTTAATCTATTACAGATTTTTATTTATTTATCCTGTTTGTACAAATTGCATTACATATGATGATGTAAAGACACATGTCAATAATGCGTATAATCATTTACAGATGTGTTTATATTATACAACGTTAAAATCTTGTCATAAGTTATATACAATATGGGTTTGTTGGCTTAAATTACCATATATACATATTAACATATATATCATAGATAATTTCTCACCTTGATATGATTCTCCCTCTTCATCGTAATCTATTTTGACATTAAGATGATTAGTTATAATGATAAATATACGTATATATATATATATAAGAGATAATATACATAAGTAGTGAGCTATAAAATGTTAATTGATATCGCAAGTGTCTTGTCAGGTGTTGATATTAAAAATAAAAAAGGCATATCCTGACCAGGAGCACATGTGCTTTTCAGAAGGCAGAGCGCCATCTGGTAGAACAGAAATCTTCTAAACATTGATTTAGCCTGTTCCCTGATATTTGACTAACCCAATTTCTTGATAAAATCAAGAAAAGCCATCCACGAACGCGTTTCGCGCTGTTGGCGCTCGTCAGCGTGGAATATGCTGTACCACTGCGACCAAAACGATTTTTGGTCCCAGTGGCTTCTTGAGAAACCAAGTAATGGGTATATAAGCTATATTATACACAATTTTATAGATTTAAAGAAGTGGATAGACTATTACTTGCCTTTGCTTGATCATTCTTTTTTCAGCAGTATTTGTATTCGCGTAAAATATTTGTTAATATATGAGTATTATTGATATTTATAATATATTTGGTTTCACATGCTTCCCGATAAAATTTATAGACTTTTTCTCACATTAACTAGATTCTTATTTTTCCTTAATATTTACGTTTCTCATTAATATCCTTTAAGGGTAATAAATATTTTCGTAAATGTTACAATATATCATTTAACACATATTTGCATAATCAGGAATATTTGAATTACCATTATTTACTTTTTTAGATCCCTAATTGCTATCAATATATATATATTTATATATATAAAATTAAAAAGGCAATATCAACATCTAACCTTTTTGTTTTATCTTTTATTTTTCATATATATATATTGAATCTCAGTAAATTTCTATATCTATTATTATTTATTATACTTAAACCAGTTTGCATTTTTACATATTCAGAGAAATTTGAAAATATTATTACCCACCTTCTTCATCTTCTCCTTCACTAGCATAATCTGCATGAAATATTCTATTAAATGAGGGGGGATTTTTAAATATCATAATATATTATATTTATATAATTCAACAAAAAGGCTTTTATTTAGGGCCCATTGCCCTGTATGGATTCGCCATACAACAACAAAATAATACAGTAATTTTTTCTCCCTTTCCCATTGTGCACGTGAGCCTTTGTTTGAAAAGAGATTTATTTACACATCTGTTCTAAAACATTCCTCACTACCTCTTTTGTATGTAAATCTATTTACAATTGATCTGTAGAAATTATAGAGTTCTATTGCTATATTTTTCTTTTCTGAAATAGTTCTCAGCGTCTTCAGTGGGTTGCTAAATCTCCAGAAGGTGTTTTTAAGAGTTTTTTTCTCTTTTTATCTAAATATTTGCATTCTATGATATAGGGGGAGATTTCATCAGATATCATTTTTCCACAAATCATTTATATCATTTCATATATTTACATTTTCAGAAAAATAGTAAATGCCATTACTTACCAACAGTTTCTCCTATATCTGCATGACGTATTTTATTAGATATTAACATATATCATGATTGTTTAGACTATATTTATAATATTATAACTATTATATAATCTAAAATGCTAATATTTTATTTCTTAAAACATATTTTATTTTCATTCATTGACTATTCTTTTATTTTTGACAATAGATTTAGAACATAACACTTCGAATATTAGATGGAAAATTTGCCGGGAGTAAATTAATCCATAGAAGCAATGGGCGCTTCTCCCGTCAAAATAAATGTCAAAACCTGACGCCATCTATTGACCGTCGCGGCAACTAGCGGCCTCGGGTCGGTGACAAAGCCACAACACCAGCTTTGGCAAACTGAGAAGCGTCCACCTAGAGACCATGGTTTCGGGCTAATGGCCCTCGTCAGTCTAGGGCAGACTTTATTTCATGAGATCCACACAGGATCTAATGGAATCTTCACAATCTACCAAAGAAGTGTTTTGCTGGCAATGTGGCTGGGCCAAATCTATGGCTAGAACATAGATGGAAAATTTGCAGGGAGTTCTCTTTGGTAGATTGTGAAGATTCCATTAGATCCTGTGTGGATATCATGGAATAAAGTCCGCCCTAGACTGACGAGGGCCATTAGCCCGAAACCATGGTCTCTAGGTGGACGCTTCTTAGTTCGCCGAAGCTGATGTTGTGGCTTTGTCACCGACCCGAGGCCACTAGTTGCGGCGACGGTCAATAGATGACGTCAGGTTTTGACGTTTATTTTGACGGGAGAAGCGCCCATTGCTTCTATGGACTTTGAATATTGTTTTAAATATATATAGTTAACCTACCTATTTTTTTTTTTAATTCACGAATATAAGATTCATTTTATAAATTCTATATTACTGTGAAAAATATATAATGTGTAATTCTTTTCAAGTAATTGAAAAAAACTACTTGATAAGTAAATAACTAACTTTCCGTTTTTACGACTGCACCTCCAATTCTTTATCATTCCAATAACAAGACATTATAATCATTACATATATGTTTACAAAATTATCAGAGAAATTTCAAATTACATTACATTCCTTCACTGTAAATATCTATAATACAATATAATACACTGCGGCCTGTGATTGTAAAACGACACTTGAAGTTTAAAAGTTAAAAAGAAACTCATGCGGTGTAATTTCAAGTATCGTTTTGTAAATATCTATATCTACATAAAATACCTAATTATATTACAATATATCATTATTTCTTTACTTATATCAATTTACATATTTACATATATAACATAGATAATTTCTCACCTTGATATGATTCTCCCTCATCATAATCATCATAATCTATGTTGACATTAAGATGATTAGTTATAATAACAGATATACATAAAAGTTGATATATTAAAAGTAGAGAGCAATAAAATGTGCTAATTGTTATGGCGAAATGCCTTCTATATTTTGACTTCAATGAATATTAATTTTATTGAATATAGTATATCATACCTCTAGGGGAAATTATATTGTCGCGGAGATAAATAAAGAAAGGGCAAATTTGGGAAAAATTAATTTATTATAAAGGGTATTGACCTTCTAGTTCTCCAATAATATTATCTACAAGAGGTATTTGTAGGGAGAGAGATAATATAACAACTTACCCCAAGGTAAAGATAATAATAATGAGCGGCGTCAGCCACCAAGGCGTTTTTCTTATTTGCAGAATAAGTTACTGAGAACCCCTCACACCTGTGGTTGCCCCCGGAGTCCAGGGATGATTGACAGGTGTCCCATCTGGATGGAGCTTCTTGACAATATTTTCAAAACATTTTTATTCTCAAATTTTCGGCACGAACGCCTGTTTCCTCCTGTAAAAGGGCGTTCGTGCGTGAAAGCTAGAGAATAAAAATATTTTTAAAAGATACTTCCCCCTGGAGGCCTGAAATACTTTACTAATAATTAATACAAGGGATTATTTTATTTAATTACATTTTATATCGGATTTCATTAATTTTTAACCTTAAAGTTTGATACTGCTTAGCCCGCATTCATATTTAAATTCGAAATGAACTACTTAAACTCCGCCTTTGCCAGTCCCAAGCCCGAATGAAAAAGGAGGAGGGGGAGCAGTAACAAGCTCACTAAAAAACCCTGGGTTCAGCTGGCCCGGCTGATAGTACCCTTTAAGGGCTCCAAGGATACATGATGAGCAGCGTTTGTATTCCATGTTAGGAGCGGCTGCACATGGTGTCTGTTTCTCATGTCAGAGGCGGCCATTTCTTTTGGAGCTAAGTCGGTCTGTCACTGAATAGTGCTCCCAGTCTTAATGACAAAGGCAGACGTATTTTACTTCACCCAGTGTGGAGATAAGAAAGAAGAAGAAGAAGAAGCACTACTTAGAATGCTGAATATTTGTTTTAATACCAAAACTGATAAATAATCATTAATTATTTGTTAAATACTCCAATGTTAATATCTGAAACGATTTATTCCCTAATATTTGATATTATCTTGATTATTATAAATATATATTTTGGGAGATTATGAGTCTTTGACTTTATCAACCTATAGGTAAAATAAATATGAGATTCCAAAAATTATCAGAATAAGTAATGAAATCTCACCAAAATATAACTTCGATATTTCGCAATGTATATTTGAAGAAAAATATTATCTAAATAGAGTATAAATATAAAAGAATAATGATTATTTTCCATGATTTGATTTTTCATTAGATTCCATATTTATTAGAAAAAAAAAGTATTAAATGATTTTATAATATTCGGTGACATTTCTTACCTTTATCAAGTATCACAATATTTTTGTGAATTTCTATATTTCGAATGTGCCAAATAGAGATTTTATATCTATTTGTGAACTCTTTCTTAATTTCCTTAGATTCTCCTTTTTCAACAATTTCTGTGTTGATATAAATATTTTTGATGAAATTATTAAAAATAAATGGCAATAATATATTTTATATGTTAAATATTTGTCGACATATATTATAATATCAAAATGAATTATCTTTTTAGATTTCTATATATTATTATTTAAATAATTATATATTTCGAAGATCGAGCAATCCATAATTAAAATTATATTAAACAAAGATGCATATATTGGATTTATAATTATATTATTGTTCCAATATTTCGAGGGGCAACTCGCCTCTCTTTATCGAGGATGTTTTGTGTTTTCACTAATGCGTGCGTGCATGTTTTAGTAAAAAAACACAAACATCTTCGATAAAGAGAGGCGAGTTGCCCCTCGAAATATTGGGGAACAATATAATAATTATAAATCCAATATATGCATCTTTGTTGAATATATTTATATATATATCAGTTTACATATTTACATATTAATGGTAATTTGAATGGTAATTACTCACCATCTTCAGATCCTCCTTTACTATCATAATCTATATCAAAAGGTATCTTTTAGATTTCTATATAACAACATGTATTATTATATAAAAGGGCGTACCTGGATCTGTAAAGAAAAAACAAACAATTTTTTTATTAAAATATTTCGAGAGATTGTTCCCTCTTTATATTTTAAGAAAAAAATGTTTTTTTTTTCTTTACAGAGATCCAGGTACGCCATTTTATATAATCTTAATTAATGGATCGCCTTTTGACTCAAAATATGTATTATATTTATATAATTTAATTTATTTACACATAGTGTAGCAGATTATTTATTAGTCTACGAAAATATTTTAAATTTCAACATTTGTATTTTGATATACTCTAAATATTTCTCTTTGCCTCTGCTATTTTACTAGTTTTAATTTGGTTTTACATTTAAAAATTGCGGTATCATTCTGTGATTTGTCTTTCCTAATTTTCTACGTTATATTTTAGTGGAGATGCTGGGTAGATTGGGGAAGACAAACTGAAGATTGCCGAGAAGACCTTGAGGCAATAGCTGCTATGATCTATATTTTCAGAGACTTGCTCCAGGAGATTCCACAGCCGTTTCAAATGCAAGAATTCCTTCCAAGATGACGATGTCCCTATTGACGATACGACGACAAAGCCACTTTTCACGCCGCAAGAAAAAGGACGCAAAGCTACTAGGGACAGACATCCAAGACTCTGAGGGAATACTTGACTGAAACACGTCAGAATAGTCAGTAGCAACATGATTTTAAAACTGTGGGTCACAGCTCCGATAGGATGGATCCCAGAATTGTCAAGGACCTGTCCAAAATTAGGACTGCTTTCGATTCCTGATAGGATCTAGACGTACCATCAGAAAAGGCCTCGTCTGGTATATATATTTTTCTCTACTATTTTAAACTCTGTAAACTCTCTCTTGACCGTTGCCTAGATGTCAATAACTATTTTTAATTGTAAATTGTCACAGCTCCCATAGAAAAGGAATATGTAGCAGATTATCTGGGGTCTATGAAAAGATTTCGATTTTTGTATTTTGAAACTCGGTAAAATTTTCTCACTGTCTCTCTTCTAGTTTATTATTTTTGATTCGTTTTACATTAAATAAATCGTTGTGTCATTCTGAGGTTTATCTTTCCAAATTTCTACGTTACAATATTTATTGAAATTTGAATGGAAAAAACTCACCATCTTCAGATCCTTCTTCATAATCAGTATCTATATTGACCCAAAATATATTATTAGATTGCTATATAACAATAATTATTATATTCAAATTATTTTACATATTTACATATTAATGGAAATTTGAATGGCAAAAACTCACCTTCTTCATATCTACCTTTATTATCAGTACCTATATCAAACCGAAAGTATATTTTAGATTTCTATATAACAGCGTTTATTATATTTATATAATTTTACATATTTAAATATTAATGAAAATTTGAATGGCAATTACTCATCTTCTTTATATCCTCTATGTTCAGGGTAGCCTAGTGGACATGACATCTGCCCGGTAAGCGGAACACTGTGAGTTCGATTCCCATCCCTGGACACTTTTATTTTTCCGTTGATCATTACTCTTCACAATTCATCCTTCCATACTTCATCCCTAATGATAGAAATAATCGTTATTTCTCCTTAAAATAAATTAAATTCTTTATATCCTATTTTCCTATCTGTTCGCCAATCTTCTTCTGGCTGGTTCTTTTACTTTTCACTCTTCCACCTAGAGGTCTAGTGAGCGTCGAGGTCTTCTCCTCAAATGAAGCGGGCTTTCCGAGCTCTAAACTATGTGAAAGGACTAGTCTCACAAAAGCTCAACTTAACATAACATCCACTTTATTTTCAAACACACTATATATACAATCAAACACACACACGTGACCAGGCACTCCTGGTCAATTATAAAAAAGCATTTACAGAGTAATAAAATAATCTCTAACACTATCAATTACTATATTGACATTAAATTATCTATATTAACAAAAGGTATCCTTCAAAATTTTGAAATATATTATTATATTTATAAAATTCATATTAGTTTGCATATTTACATATTCAGGAAAAATTCGAATTTGAACTCCCTTCACTATCAACATCTATATCTACATAAAATACCTTATTATATTCCTAAATATAATAATTTATAATACTTTTATTTGAATTTACATGTTTTACATGTCCAAATGCGTATACTTCTTTTGACATTATTTTTACTCAACCTTGCTTGAAATTCTGCTTCTAAGAAATCAAGTTATACTCATTGCAATATTTAAGCACCTATCTATACACTTAATGTTTCTACATAGGCCCTTCGGGTGAAACTTGGGCGTTGACTGGGTCATTAGGCAAGTCTTTATATGATACATTCTATTATAGAATATATATAATATACAACATTTTAAAATATTAAAAGAAATTTTTGGAGTAAAATTGCCTTGTCTTGATTTTTCTTTTTCATCAGTCTTTGTATTCACTTAAAGATATATCAATTAAAAAGGCGTATATTGAATAAAAATATTTATTTCACCAATATTTGAGTTGGCTGAACGCCAACCTTTTTCAGGGTATTTTAACTCAGCGCCACATAACGTCAATTTTATTCTGGCATTTAAAAGTCTCGTTTCTAATAATATTTTACTAGAAAATTTCGTGCGAATAGGATCTTTTAGTATTAAAGAAGGTGGAATAATTCCCGCTGACAGGCATCTGTGGTTGAAATATAACTTCCAACTGTTGATAGAAAGTCGAAGCTTTTCAATCCCTGATTATAATATATTCGTTTCAGATATTATTCTTCATGATTTACAGCCTTTTTATCACCTTGATCAGATACTTATTTACACTTAAAATCTACGTTTTTTCATTAATATATCTTATAAGGATAATTAATAATTTTATAAAATAACAATATATCATTTTACGTATTTGCATATTAAGGAATATTTGAAATGTCATTATTTACATTTTGATTATTTTTACCTCTCAATATACATATAATACATATACAGTTAAACCTATCTATAGTGCTCCCTCTAATAGCGCCTTCCTCTCTATAGTGCCCGATTTTAAACAGGAAAATGTAAACATTTTACATTAAAAATGACTTGTTTATAGCACCCTATTTTGGTGAGTCCCAAGAGGGGGCGCTATAGATAGTTTTAACTGTATATACATAAAGTATCTTATTAAACTTCTAGATATATATCTTCCATACTTATACCATTTTGCATATTCACATATTCAGAGAATTTCAAAATACTATTACATAAAGTATTGTTAAAAGAAAAATTTCTTATTTCTGTATCACAAGCTAACCGAGATGCAAAGATCCTGGGCTGAAGTTGGGGAAATATAGATGGAGTCCAGCTACGGAGGAATGTCCCACGTGTGAGAAGAACAGGCGTCACGATGTCCTTCTAGCATGGG
Source organism: Cordylochernes scorpioides (assembly GCA_030710605.1). Taxonomy (NCBI): domain Eukaryota; kingdom Metazoa; phylum Arthropoda; class Arachnida; order Pseudoscorpiones; family Chernetidae; genus Cordylochernes; species Cordylochernes scorpioides. Next base: position 1,392,617 of record CP092874.1, read on the forward strand.
AAGGAGAGACAGTTATGGTAATATCGGCGGTGACACAAGACCCTGGAAGAGGTTTCCGGGCGTGTAGCCGTTAGGAATAACCAGGAAGACTGTGCCAAGGAGAACAAGGAGGATCCTTTTTTTTGTGGCGGATAATGAAAGCAAGTCTATCTACTGTATATAATTAGTAATATTCTTAAAGGTCATGTAATAAATCATATCGAACTATGCTATATCTACAAAGAACCCACATTGTTTTCCTAGAACCCTTGTACATAAACATGGATGACTGAAAAGCGTCGTAACAGTGTTTTATTGGATTTCTAGAGATAGATATATTATAATTTATTTTACTTAAAACAGTTTGCATATTTATATATTTAGTGGAATTTGAAATGTTATTACCCACCTTCTTCATATTCGCCTTTACTATCACCATCTATATCTATATGAAATATTTTATTAGATTTTTTTAGATATAAAAATTCATAAAAATGTATTTATAACATTTTATATATTTACATTTTCAGAGAAATTTCAAATTACATTACCTTCCTTCACTATTAATATCTATATCTACTTAAAATAACTTATTATATTTATATATAAAAAAATATTTTCATACTTTATCAATTTGCATATTTTACATATATCATAGATGATTTCTTACCTTGATATGATTCTCCCTCCTCATCATAATCTATTTTGACATTAATATGATTAGTTAGAATGACAGATATATACATAAGGGATAATATATATATTATATATAAAAATGAAATTTTATGCTGATTTTGATTATTCTTGAGGATTAAGCTACGGAGATGCATTCTCTCGTGGTCAAAATCTTTAAAATATATTATTAAAAATAGTTTTGATTAGTAATTGCTTTAATTGAGCTAAAGGAATATACATAAAAAACATAATTTGATAAAGGTACTGCCTGGCTTAAGGCGTAAGAATAAAAAAAAATGAAAAACTTATTTACATAATGCACAAAAGGTTTGAGCCGGCCATCGGGAAAGAGAAAATATCTTTATTTACGGGGCTGCTAACCAAAAATGGCCATCGGGAAACAACAACAATGAGTTTTTATAGGGGGAGCGTGACCTCTGGCGTTCGATCCAACAGAGTATTTGAATCTATGAAATATAATTCTAAATAAAATAATATTTTAGTATAACATATACTATTATATCATCAATTTTTATATTATCAATTTTTAAACTTAATGTTGAATGCTGTCAAAGCCCATATTCATAATTATACTTGAAGTAAACCGCTTAGAATGCTGGATATTTGTTCAAACACCGACCATAATAAATAATCTGAATTAATTGTTAAATACGCCAATTTATAAATATAAAATGAATTATTCCATAATACTTGATATTATAACTCCGCCTTTGCCGCTCCCAACCCCGGATGAAAAAGGAGTAGGGGGAGCAGTAACAAGCTCACTAAAAAACCTGGGCTCTGCTGGCCCGGCTGATAGTACCCTGTAGAGGCTCCTAATCCAGAGATACAGGATGAGTAGCGTTTGTACTCCATGTTAGGAGCGGCTGCACATGGCATCTGTTCCTCATGTCAGAGGCGGCCATTTCTTTTGGAGCTAAGTCGGCCTGCCACTGAGTAGTGCTCCCAGTCTTAATGACAAAGGCAGACACATTATACTTCACCCAATTATGATGGTTGTCAAACAGACACCATCAAGGGTCACAACTAGATACCCTAATATGATTGAGTGGAGATAATAAAGAAGAAGAATACTTGATATTATTTCTTGAAAATGAAGATACTTCGGCCAGTAAATATTTTTATTACCTCGACGTTTCGACAAAAATATTTTGTCCTCGTCAGGAGCAAACAAAAATTAAACATTTAGCAAGGCGTTAAAATTCTTTCTCTTATGTTCATTATAATAAATATATTTTTATTGGGGGATAATGAGCTTTAGACTTTTCAATCAATAAGTAAAATAAATATTTTCTATTGAGGTAATCTATTTATTAGATAGAAACTTGCGACAAGTTATTCATTTAATATTGTCAGGAGGACAGAGTATTCCCTCTTATCTGGACTGGTCGGAGGAAAACAGTGGCGCCACATGGAAGGAGGAAAAACTCAATTCTCCTCTCTTGCTCTAACTGCTGGGTCGATTTGGTTCATGTACATAGTAACTTTTATTCCATATTTAGAATCTTCCATATAACTAATTGGATTAATATTTAAAGTAATTCGGAATCCTATTTGATTATTTTTCAACCCCACAATATTCTATCAATTTAATTATATTTGAAGCAGCGAGCGCAACTATACTCTTCTATTGACTTATCAAAGCTAAATTGATTTTACTTAAAGCAATATTTAAATATTGAATATTTCTATATATATCATAATTTATCATACTTATATCATATAATATAATATAATACGGTTTGTGATTGTAAAACGACCTTTGAAATACTATCCCGCATGTGTTTCTTTTCAACGAAAATTCAAAATTTATTTAAAGGAGAAATATCGATTATTTCTAACCTTTTGGTTACTTTTCATACCTCATCCAAAGGTTAGAAATAATCGATATTTCTCCTTGAAATAAATTTTGAAATATCGTTGAAAAGAAACACATGCGGGATAGTATTTTAAAGGTCGTTTTACATTGTTATATCAATTTATATATTTTGTATATATATCACAGATAATTTCTCACCTTGATTTGATATTTTCTCTTCATCATAATCTATTTTGACATCAAGATGTTCAGTTAGAATGACAGATATATACATATATTAGAGATAATATTTATATATTAATATTAGATAATAAAAAAGGCATATAATGGATTGAATACAATTTTCAATATGCCAATATTTCGGTTGGCTGAATGCCAAACTTTATCAAGGCATTACATTTTTGTATAAACAATAAACTATAATTTAAGTATAAATTAAATCTTTTATTCAATCCAATATATGCTTTTTTATTATCTAATGATTTAAGTATGTATTTCTCTATTTTCAGAAATATATATATATATTTTTAAAAATATGCATATATTGGATTTATAATGAATTTATTGTTCCAATATTTCGAGGGGCAACTCGCCTCTCTTTATCGAGGATGTTTGTGTTTTCACTAAAGCATGCGCGCACGTGTACACCACTCTCGTTCTACAAGGCCAATGAAAGAATTGTATCTTTGATTTAAACATTACATTCAGTATATATATACAGCTAATAATTATATACATTATTACAGATAATTACCATTATTATTTTGTCTACACATTATAAATCCAATATATGCATCTTTTTTAAAATATAATTTTAATTATGGATTGCTCAATCTTCAAAATATATATATATGTTATATAAAAATATTATTTTATTTAAATTTTTATTTTATAGATTCAAATACTCTGCTAAATCGACCGTCAGAGGTCACGCTTCCCTTATAAAAACTCATTGTTCTTGTTTCCCGATGGCCGGCTCAAACCTTTTGTTCATTATGTAAATAAGTTTTTCATTTTTTTTATTCTTACGCCTCAAGCCAGGCGGTACTTTTATCAAACTATGTTTATATTAATAATCAAAATTGAAGCAATTTCTAATCTTCATAAATATAATTATTATAGTTTCAAGATTTTAACCACGGCTGCATCTCCATAGCATAATCCTCAAGATAATCAAAATCACGCAGAAAATCTCCTTTTTTTTCATAACATATATATATATGAGTAGAGATAGGTATAAAATGTTCTAATTGATATTGCAAGTGCTTTTCAAATTTTGACTTCAGTCCCTATAAGTTTTCAACAGAATGTTATTAATTTTAAACCTTAAAGTTTGATGCTACCTGGCCTACATTTATATTCACACTTGAAGTAACCACTTAGAATCCTGAGTATTTGTCTGAATTCTAAAACTAATAAATTCTCATAATTAATTATTAAATAGGTCAATGTGTGTCGATTTCTCTAAAATAATTTATTCCATAATACACTTAATATCATATTTATTATTCTAAATATATTTATTGAGATTAATACTAAATAGTTTAAAGATAATAGAAACATTACTATTTACCATTATTAGATTCTTCATCAGAATCCATATTTATTAGAATTAAATGATTTTATAATATTCGGTGACATTTCTTACCTTTAACATGAATTCGACCCACAATACCTGTATATTCAAAATATATTTGTTAATTTAGATATTAAAAACATATAAAATATAGATTTTAGGTCTATTTGTAAACTCTTTCTTAATTTCTTTAGAAAATCCTGTTTCAACAATTTCTGTGTTGATCTAAATATTTTTATAATTAATTAAAATTAATAGCAATAATAGATTTTTAGATATTAAATATTTGTTTTTTGGTCGTTGAGGTACAGCTTGCACCACGCTGATGAGGGACAACAGCCCGAAACACGTCCGTGGTTAGCTTTTCTTGATTAATCAAGAATGAGTATTTAGCCAATTCTGGAATAATTAAAATCAACGAGAATAGTTGATATTTATTCCGATAGATGGCGCAAGCCATTAGCAACTTTCAGTTACACGATAAGGAGATGCCTTTTTCTTATAATATTAAAATATAAACAAAAAGTATCTAACTGAATTTCTATACACCAATACCTCGCTTTGCGTCGTTTCGTTTTGCGTTTTTTTGAAGTTGCGTCGCTGCTTATTTTTTTACTGATTTTCACTGTGCGTCGTTAGATTTTCGAAGTTGCGTTGTTTTGGATTCGAGTTTTTAATTTTTTTTTCCTAAAATATGGCAACACCTTTGTTTTTGATTGCGCCATGCGATCAAAATTTTATTTTCACTTTGCGTCGTGTTTTTTTTTTTTGGAACGTAACCCCGACGCAAAGCGAGGTATGGGTGTATATCAACATTTATTATATATATATACAAATTCACATGTTTACATATTAATTAGAATTTGAATGGCAAGTACTTACCTTCTTCAGATCCTTCTTTACCATCAGTATCTATATTGACCCAAAGTATCTTTTCATATTTCTATATGAAAAAATGATAGAAAAAAAATAAAAAGGTCAGATGTTGATGTTATAAATAACACAGGCATATCCTGACCAAGAGCACATGCGCTTTACAGAAGGCAGAGCGCCATCTGGTGGAACAGAAATCAACTAAACATTGATTTAGCCTGTTCCCTGATATTTGGCCAACGCAATTTCTTGATAAATCAAGATCCACCAGATGACATTCTGCCTTCTGTAAAGCACGTGCTCCTGGTCAAGATATGTAATTTTTATTTTAAATAATTCTATATATCAACGTTTATTATATTTTTATAATTTTAAATATTTACATATTAATGAAAATTTGAATGGAAATTACTTACCTTCTTTAGATTCTTCTTTACTATCAGTACCTATATCAATCCAAAGTATATTTTTAAATTTCTATATAACAACTTTATTATATTTGCATAATTTAACATATTTACATATTAATTGGAATTTATTTATTTATTTTATTTATTTATTACAAAACACACGCTATATCCTATGTGGATATTTGCATGTAAATGTTTAAACTATTTTATGTACATAATTTTTAAATATATATGTGGCAATATCGTTGCGGGGTTTCTTGTTGTTGGATGCGAATGGTGAGATTTGGTTGAAGCGCAGTCGTTGAGTGGTAAGTGAAGCACACAGTTAGGAATAATCAGGGCACGTGATTGGGTTTGAAAATAAAAGGCAACTGGGTTGGAGGGAAGAAAGCTTGAGAAGAGCTAAGCGATTTGACTTATTAATTAGTTGATCACATGGCGATGATTGGATTTAGATGAAATGAGCGGAGAGGGAGAGATCTCTAGAGTGGATGTTACCTTGTTGGAAGCGAAGGAGCAACTCTCCGAACTCGGCGAGAGCCACTGAACAACTGTAGGTGTTGTTCCCATGAGAGCGAAAACGTAACTGACCATTCTTGCCTTTCGATTTAACACCAAGACTCAGTTTCTCTCTGATTGGTCGAGAGATGTCACATGATCTTTTCCTATTGGTTGACCTACTTAAGGTGCTGTCTTCTGATTGGTCGAGAGATGTCACATGATCTTTTCCTATTGGTTGACCTACTTAAGGTGCTGTCTTCTGATTGGCCCGCGGCTCTCCTTGATGAAAGATATGGCCTGCCTGACAGGAAGTGTCGAGTGTTATTTCCACTTTATTTACTTCCGCGTTATCAAAATACGTCCTGCTTTGTCAGGAAGTATTGAGTGCTAGCTTTAACATTTATAACTTCTGGTCACTAGATACGTCCTGTTTTTCCAGGAAGTGTCGGTTTAAACTTAGCTCGCAGGGACCCGGGGTCAGAAGGTTAACTGCGACGTTATTAATAAATATGTTCTCCTCTAGATTTACTTCCTATGTCTTTTGTTACTTTCTTTCCTCCAGTTACCTTATTCTTTTATTAAATCTTTGAAAATCATACATGATACATACATAGTGGGTCGGGGTTGCATTTAATTATATACAAATTATGACAGATGCGCCCCCTACATGTGAAGAATTCAAGAAGGGGTTAGCCTGAGAGAATTCTGTAAAGTGAAAAATAATTTTGTGGGAAAATTAGTTGTGGGTATTGAGTCTATATACAAGCATTGGTGGCGATATAATAAGTAAAATAGAATGGTGTTGATGATATAGGTTGAGTATAATTAATAGAAATCAAAAATTTTTTAATTGTAAGAAATCAATGAATGTTATGGTACATAGTGGGCAAAAAAAAAAAGGAAAATGCGCCTAAACGAATTCTACTCGAGTTAAGAAATGAATTCGAGGGAGTTCTATTAAGGCTTTTGAAATCAAAATAAAATAATATAAAATAGTTGAATGAAATCAAAATTGAATGTGTTTGGTTGAAAAAAGAAAAATTGTTTTGTTGCATGGTAATAAGGGAAAATGCCTAGTTACTTTTTTGCTCGAATTTCGGAAAGGAATTCGAGGGAATTTCATAAGGTCTTTTGAAATCAAAATAAAATAAAATAAAAGTTTTTTGAGCGAAATCAAAGTTGAGTGCTTGGTTGAATGGTAAAAAAAAAAGGAAAATGTCTAACCATATTCTATTCGAGATTGGGAATGAAATCGAAGGAATTCTATTAGGTCTTTTGAGAAATCAAAAATAAAATTAAAATAAAAGTTTTTTTGAGCGAAATCAAAGTTGAGTGCTTGGTTGAATGGTGAAAAAAAAAGGAAAAATGCCTAACCATTATTCTAGCTCGAGATTGGGAATGGAAACCGAGGGAATTTTATTAGGGCTTGTGAGAAATCAAAATAAAAATAAAAATAAAATTTCATAAGGTATTTTGAAATCAAATAAAAATAAAAGTGGTTGAGCGAAATCAAAGTTGAGTGTTTGGAAAAAAAGAAAAATGAAAAATAAAAAGGTTTCAACAACAAAGGGTGATTTAATGTTTTTAGTTTAATATCGAAAACCAATGAGTTTTCGTTGATAATTGAGTTGTGGCAGTTTAAGCTAAGTGGTAAATAGAATGATAATTGATAAAAAAAATGATAATATAAACTAATTGGAAAAAAAATGATAATTAATGATTAAAAGTGGTAATAAGTTGAATAAATTGATAAATTGATTAAATATTTAAATTTTAATTGAGAGAAAATAATGAAAATGATTGATATGAAAAATAAGGTGTATTGGTTGGAACCCTTTGGTATCTACATGCCCTGATCTACATGTATTGGTTGCTCCATTTTGCCCTATAAATGTTTTACTTGCTCAATTATGCCCTATAAATTTTTTGTCTCATCTGTAGCGACACTTAGGTGAAAAACGTGATTCTAGTCCTCAAGTGCGTTTATGCTGTGTGTACAGGAGACATGGAAATCTATATAACCTTTATGTGTAATTTTTTGTCTTTGTGTGTGTGTTGTGAAAAAATGTTAGAAGTCGGTTGTGTAAGAAATGTGTGAGCTAGTTCTATGTGTTGTCTCGTGGATGTGGAATTGGGTGGTAAACATCGATATGTAGACTCGAACTGGAATCAAAAATCAGTGGCATAGCGAGGTTCCCAGTTGACCTCAATAGGGGATCTTCTCATTGTAATTAGAGATACGGAAGTGGGGTGTGTCGGGCAAACGAGAGGGAATGAAATTGGAGATCGGACGAAGGCGCTCCGCTTTGTTTACAGAGGCCGAATTTAACCGCCGCGGACTACACTTCCTGTCGTGGTGTTTCAAATTCTCATTTCCTGCCGTCTATTTATTTGGGGTGTGGCTCGGGGCTTGTTTTTGGAGTACGACTTCTCCGACATTGTTTGGTCATCTTTTCAGTTACTACTATCTCTTCGGAGTTTATTTAGATTTTTTGCGAAGATGGTTCCTAAAATTATGAGAAGTTTTATAAATGTTTGTCCACAATGAAAAACTGCTTGTCCAAAATTAAAAACTACCTCTTGTAGTTCGAAGATTTTCTGAGCGGGCATGGCATAGATAAACAAGTAATTAATGAATAAAATTGGGATACAGTTGTACGGTAGAACTAATAAACAAAGGATAAAAATCAGATGAAAGATAGGATATTGCCCCATGTTCGTCCATATTTTTGTAACTGGGGACTCTGAAATATTTGCTTGAACCTTATTAATTGTAGAATTTGAATGATTGGTAGGTTCGCAGTTTTTAACATCGGGGAAGAGTGATGTAAATCGTCTTGTTGCAAAAATGGCAGGGTCTAAATGCCTGAAAGGTTCGCTGCTGGTGGGTTTGAACCTTAATGACTCTGTTGGGAATAATTCGGGTGTTAAATGTTTGAAAGGGAACGTGTAATTGGGGCTGTGCTTTATATGATAGGTGCTAACGGCGGGTGGTGATATATAATGGATTTTTTCTGTATACAGTTTAAGTTTGTTGACGTGGATTGTGTCAGTGTCTCTTTGAAGTGGTTGATTTGGTCGATCTATGCGGACCACATTTGGTGAAATAATTTCTAATATTGTGTGAGGTCCTGTGAAATATGGCGCAAGTTTCCCTGTATTTGGGTGGTGATATAATTTTACTAACACTAGATCACCTACTTCGAAATGTGGTTGCTTGTGTCGTTGGTCATAAGTGTTTTTGTCTTGTAAATGTTTGTTTTGTGTGCGTGTGTGTGCAATTTTTCTAGCTTTGTCGATATCTGGGTACGGTGTGTTATGATTAGAGATTTCTGGGGGTAGGATACCAAACATTAAGTATATGGGTGGAAAACCTGTGGTAGAGTGGGGTGTCTTGTTATATATAAGTGTAACCTTCTTGACCAACTTGGTCCATGCGACCTTAGGATTTTCTAGGTGTAATAACCTAAGTTTTCCCGTGAGGGTGGCGTTCAGGCGTTCACATAGACCGTTGGCCTGTGGATTGTTACTGGTTGTGAGCAATGGGTGAATATTTCTATTAAGTAGAAAACTACGAAATTTGGGTGAAGTGAAGGCAGGGGCTCTATCCGTAAGAAGGCGTTTTGGAGAACCATCCTGGAATACTCGTTTAAGTACCTGTTGGTAGGTGGTGGTACTGGTGGATTTAGATGGAAAAGCCCACGCGTAGCGTGAAAAATGATCGACTACCACATGGAGGTATATCTTGGTGTTGCCATATTTGGCAAATCCTGCTATGGTGTCCAGAGATAAAAGGTCGAAGGGTTCTTTAGATTCCGGAGGTTGACTTAATTCTCCGTAAGTGGGTCCTACTGGACGTTTTGTTAATTGGCAGGTGGGACAGGTTTTAACTTTTTGTTTAATATCTTTTGACATACCTTGCCAGTAATATTGTGTGGAGATGATTCGTGACATTTGTGAAATACCGGGGTGATTGTATTGTGTGTGTACTGTTTGTAAGAGTTGTTGTATGAGTGGTTTTGGAATTATAATCTTGGTTATACCTTTTCGGGAAACTGTATGTAATCCATTATGATCAATGGTCAAACTAGACTCTTTCGATGGAGGAGGTTGGTGGGTCTTGATAAGGGTGGCGTCCAAGAATCCACAAAACGGGTTACGGGACAAGAGATCTGCTTCATATTGTAGTTTTCCCTTTATGTAGCGGACCTCATATTCGTAACTCGATAGTCGTAAACTCCATCGAAACAGTCTGCCGGACGGGTTCTTGATGGTTTTCAACCACTGCAATGCGTGATGGTCAGAAAATATTGTAAACTTTCTGCCCATAAGATAGATGCGAAACTTCTCCACACTCTCAACGATTGCTAAGCACTCAAGTTCAGAGATGGAGTAGTTTTTCTCGTGTGGGCGCAATGTTCGGCTGAAATATTGAACTGGATATACGTTTCCGTCAGGGTGAACTTGTTTGAGAATGCCTGCTATACCGAGGGTGGATGCATCGCAATACACTTGGCATGGCAGACCTTCTTTGTAAAGGTGTAAAATGGGGTGTTGTGTGAGGTTTCCTTTCAGGTCAATGAACGCCTCTTGACAAGCTTCATTCCAGTTCCACACGACGTCCTTTTTGAGGAGATTGTTGAGTGGTGCTCGCAAGCGAGCGTATTCCGGAATGAATTTGTTATAGACGTTCACAGCGCCTAAGAAGGATTGTAGTGTTTTTCGGTTGTGTGGTTGTTTAATGGCGTGGATGATTCGGTATTGCGTGTAAGTGGTGTAATTGTACCAGCTGTGATGGTGTAACCTAGAAAATTTATGGATTGCTTAAAAAATTCGCATTTCGCGAAGTTAAGTTGTAACTTCTCCGCTTCGCAAAAGGCGAAAAATTGTCGCAGGTGGTTTTGATGTTCCTCCAATGTGTTGGAGTAAATGATGGAATCATCAAAGTAATGTGCCACACAGTCAAGTCCGTGTCTCTGTAGGACCTGACTTATGGCTCGTTCGTAAATCTGAGGACTGGTTTTTAACCCGAAAGGTAATCGAGTGGGTTGGTATAATCCTTCAAAGGTGGCAAATGCTAACAGTGGTCGAGAATCGGGGTGTATTGGGACTCACCAATACGCAGAGGATATTTCGGCCGTGGAGAAATATTTGGCTTGTGCGAGGTGGTCTAGGATATCCTCGATTCTCGGGAGGGGATGGACATCAGAGCTGATTAGCTCGTTCACCTTCCTATAATCGATACAAAACCGTTTGGTCTTGTCGCGCTTAGTGACGAGGGTGACAGGGCTCGAGAAAGGTGAAAAAGATTGCTCTATGATGCCGTTCTCCAGCATTTGTTGTATTTGGTTACGGATTTCTTGTTGGTCACATATCGGAACACGATATGGACGTATGGTGATTATTTTTTCGGAATTCGTGGGTATTTTTACTGGTGGAATCCGTAAGCACGGTACGTTGAATTTGTCCTGTGAAAAAATGTGAGTGTACCTTTGTAGAAGTGTTGTGAACTGTGGTGTATAATGAGTGTTAGGTGTTATGTTGTAGTATGCATGTGGTAAAGGGTTTTGTTGTGTATTAGTGTGAGTGTCGAGTTCGTTGTGTGGGTTGGTCATGTGAGAGTTGTGCAACGGTGTGTGATCACCTATGTTTTTGGTATGCGAGTTATCCCGCTGGGTGGGTGCGTTTTGGACAGGTTCATAAGTTGAAGTTGTTGTGGTTTGATTATTTGAGGGCATGTAAAAAGGGCAATTGGTTTTAGTGAAAAAGGGGCATGTAGATAAGTGGGGTTTTCTCAATGAATGCACGCAATGGTTGTCATAGGCGGAAAGTTGGGATGTGGGGAAAATTTTTTGTGACATCGCCTGACACTGCCAGTACGTGCATACATTGGACACATGATTAAAATGGTAGGAAAGGGTAGACAATGGGGCGCCCAGCTGGAGTATAGTGCATTTATTAAAATCTATGGTTAATCTGAATTTATGGAGGCTATTGATACAAAGAATTCCGAATGACAATGGTGCATTCACTACATGGAAATATTCCTTTCGTGATATTTGTCCTATTGTCAGTGGGATAGATAGTTTACCCATGGTTTTTGCAAATCCGTTTAGGGTTTGGAGGTGTAGTGAATGTCCCTCAAGGGTTAAATTAGGCAGGTGGGTTTTTAGCATGTGATAAATATTATATGGTACTATACTCAGGCTGGCGCCTGTATCAATTAAAAAGGGGCATGATACATTAGGGGTTAGAAAAAGTTTGACAGTCAGTTGGTTTAGGGATCCTACCTCAGTCTCGAAAGGGCTGCTCGGCTGGGGTGTCCCTGGCTTGACTTGGTTGTTGTGGAATCGGGGCTGGTTGTTTTGGGACTGTTTGCACCGTCCGCACTTTTTCGTGGATCGTCGGGACTGGTCGACGTCGGCATTCGCTGTGCCAGTGTCTCGCGCCGCAGAACTTGCAATTGGACGGCGGAAGAGGTGCATTCCATGCACCTGGGCGTCGGGGTGTGCTGTGGTACGGACCCGACATTGTGGGTGGTTGATCTTCTCTGGATCGCGTTGCCGGTACACTGGGCCCGTGGATCCACTGTACTAGTCGGAACCATTCTCCTAGGTTCTCGGGAGGTACTACGCGGACTAGGCGCTGGTCGTTGAATGGCAGTCCTTCTGTCAGCGTCTCGAGGATCACCTCTTGTGGAAGTCCTAGTTGCAATCCCATGGCGGTTTTCTCCCGGTAGTAGGTCTCTAAGTTGGCTTGTCCAGTGAGTTTCATGGCGAAATATTTCGCAAAGGATGCTTCGCTTGATTCAGGGTAGAGATCTAGGAGGGTTTGTCTCACCTGGAAATAACTCCGGTCGGCCAATCGAAGTTTCCTGAAGAGCTCCAGGGGTTGTCGCACCAGGTAGTTTGGCAGGCGCAGTAATTTTTCTTGTTCTTCCATGGATGCGTCTTCCATTTTTCGGTCGAACGTCTGGAAAAACTGTGTCGCGCTGTATGTGCCGTCGAAAGGCGAGATTGCCGACTCCGCTCCATCAGAATTTTTACTCGCGTCAGGAGCGTTGACAGCTGGTTGACGGCGTCCGCTAGGGGCGCAGTTGTCTCTCGGCCGGTCATCTCCTGTCTTCCTCCTGCCGGTTCGCTCCCTCTTACTTCTTGCCTTCTTTCCATTGTTTCCGTTGGACCGTCTGACTTTACGTTTATGGGATCCTGATTTAATTCCATCTCACTATCCTGTCGACTCTGTGTAATATGATGCAATTGTTATTACACTATAATATTTGATGTATTACACTGTTGTAGAATCCTGTCGACTTAACCGTTCTGTGGCAATATCGTTGCGGAATTTCTTGTTGTTCGATTTGAATGGTGAGGATTGGTTGAAGCGCAGTCGTTGAGTGGTAAGTGAAGCACACAGTTAGGAATAATCAGGACACGTGATTGAGTTTGAAAATAAAAGGCAACTGGGTTGGAGGGAAGAAAGCTTGAGAAGAGCTAAGCGATTTGACTTATTAATTAGTTGATCACATGGCGATGATGGGATTTAGATGAAATGAGCGGAGAGAGAGAGATCTCTAGAGTAGATGTTACCTTGTTGGAAGCGAAGGAGCAACTGTCCGAACTCGGCGAGAGCCACTGAACAACTGTAGGTGTTGTTCCCATGAGAGCGAAAACGTAACTGACCATTCTTGCCTTTCGATTTAACACCAAGACTCAGTTTCTCTCTGATTGGTCGAGAGATGTCACATGATCTTTTCCTATTGGTTGACCTACTTAAGGTGCTGTCTTCTGATTGGTCGAGAGATGTCACATGATCTTTTCCTATTGGTTGACCTACTTAAGGTGCTGTCTTCTGATTGGCCCGCGGCTCTCCTTGATGAAAGATATGGCCTGCCTGACAGGAAGTGTCGAGTGTTATTTCCACTTTATTTACTTCCGCGTTATCAAAATACGTCCTGCTTTGTCAGGAAGTATTGAGTGCTAGCTTTAACATTTATAACTTCTGGTCACTAGATACGTCCTGTTTTTCCAGGAAGTGTCGGTTTAAACTTAGCTCGCAGGGACCCGGGGTCAGAAGGTTAACTGCGACGTTATTAATAAATATGTTCTCCTCTAGATTTACTTCCTATGTCTTTTGTTACTTTCTTTCCTCCAGTTACCTTATTCTTTTATTAAATCTTTGAAAATCATACATGATACATACATAGTGGGTCGGGGTTGCATTTAATTATATACAAATTATGACATATATATATACAAATTATTTATAGTTTTAGAGAGAGAGAGAGTGAAAGTTATTCAAATTTACATTTTAGAACAATAAATTATACAAGAAACAAAGATTATTTACATACATATCATCAAAAGTCCAATATATATTTAGAATTATAACCACTAAACCAGTGGCACAAATATACTAATTAAAACTAGAAATTTCAATTCTTAATGTAGTTCAAGTCCACGGCATTTGAGATAGAGTCTACAAAACTTGTTAAATTTTCTATATTCTTCTTTACTGGAAACCATTTGGCTTAAACTAGAACTGTTCATTTTACATTGTACTCTCAAATCAGCAACAAGTGGGCACCGGATTAAAATATGCTCAGGGTTGTGATCTTCTTGGTCACATAAGCAGATTGAAGAATAAATTCTGCCAATTCTATATAAATATGTGTTAAAGTCTCCATGCCCCGTAAAGAATTGTATATTATAAAAATTTGGCTGGATAAATTTTGGTAATCTTGAGTTTTCAAAAAATTCTCTGAAATTATCATTTGAATCTTCATAGTATTTTTGAATTTTATAATTTATAAAGTTAGATATTATCCTTCTTTTGGCTGGATCATTTCTATTATAATCTATTTCAACTTTAAGTATGTTAGACAGAATGAAATCCGTAATTTTAGGTATTCTTGCGAGAACATGTGTACAATTCGAAGATGTTGTATTATAAGCATGTATACAGTGTTTAAGAATTTTATGCTGTAGTGAATCTATTTTGTTTTTTGATCTCGTGTTTATGTATGGGTACCAGATTGTTGAACCATAAGTTATTGTGCTTCTAAATAAGGTCTTATATAATGTTAATAATCGCCTTCTATCCAATCCCCACGATTTCTTTGTTAAACCAAGAAGATACCCACTAGCTCTAGTTGTTTTTGCAATAACACTGTCGATGTGAGGCATAAAATCTAATTTGTTCTTGTTTCGGTGATTCTTGAAAGTTGATCCTAGTATTTTTAGGTTTTCAACTGGTTTGACAAGACTATCATGCAGGGTAATTACATACTTTTTGCAGTTGAATAAATATAAAATCTTTGTTTTCTGTCTTGATATTTTAAGTTTGTTGTTTTCACACCACATATTTATTTTCCCTATTGAATTTTCAATTGTAATCTTAAGATTTTTTACATCTGTATTCCAAAATATTACCGTTAGATCATCTGCATATCCTATAATTATAGACGCGTATGATTCTTTTAAAAACAAAACAATTCTACTGCCCTTACTGCAATGAAAAAATCGAAATGAGGTTTATCTTATGATAACTCTAACATCAGAAATGTTGTTTCCAGGAAGGGAAAAGGATACCAAACCTGATTGTTTTTGACTTTAAAAGGAGCTTAACCTTGAGATCTCTACTGCCTAATACCTTGTACCACTACAGTTTATAATTACAATTACTAACCTTCTTTAGATCCTTCTTTACTATTAGTATCTATATCGACCCAAAGTATATTTTTAAATTTCTATATAACAGCGTTTATTATATTTGTATCATTTTACATAATTGCATATTAATAGAAATTTAAATGGCAATTTCTTACCTTCTTTAGATTCTCCTTTACTATTAGTATCAATTTCAATCAAAAGTATCGTTTATAGATTTCTATATAACAGCGTTTATTATATTTGTATCATTTTACATAATTGCATATTAATGGAAATTTAAATTGCAATTTCTTACCTTCTTTAGATTCCTCTTTGCTATTAGTACCTATATTGGCCCAAAGTATCTTTTAGATTTCTATATAAAAGCGTTTATTATATTCATATAATTTTACATATTTACATATTAATGAAAATTTGAATGGCAAATACTCATCTTTAGATCCTCTTTTACTCTCAGTACCTATATCAAAGTATAAAGTTTTTCTGATTTCTAAATATCATATTTTATTATAATTATAATATTTTACATATACACATTATTGTGATATATGGTAAATTATCATATACTATGTATTTTGTTCGTTTGATATGATTAACTATTTTCATTCATATGTAAATTTTATCTTTTAACGCTATGCAAATCCATTGCAACCTTCTAATATAGAAATTCTCCTCGCTGTTAAATAAATTATTTTCAGCCAGACAATGAGTGGTTATCGCCTCTATTATCTTTGACATATCATAACACACGTATTCAGAAAAATTTGAAAGGTCATCATTACTCACCTTCTTTTGATTCTCCTTTGCTATGAACATCTATATGCACATAATATACCTTATTAGATTCCTAATATAATATTTATAATACTTTTATGAATTTACATGTTTTTATATTTAAATAAAAAGGCATATATTGGATCAAAATATCATTTATTTTACCAATATATCAGTTGGCTGAACGCCAACCTTTATCAAGGTATTATAACATATTAATGTGTGTCAACAACAAACTCAGGCCACATAACGTCAACAGAATTAAGTTTTAAAAATATTTAGTTATATTAAATGGGGAGAAAATAATTCGATATATACATTTGTTGTTGACACACTTTAAATATGTTATAATACCTTGATAAAGGTTGGCCTTCAGCAAACTGAAATATTGGTATAATAAATGATATTTTGATCCAATATAGGCCTTTTAATTAAATATTTATTTCTGGATTGCTGAATTTTAAAAAAATAAGAGATAATATATATATAAGTAGAGAGAGGTATAAAATGTTCTAATTGGTATTGCAAGTGCTTTTCAAATTTTGACTTCAGTCCCTATACGTTTTTAACAGAATGTTATTCATTTTTAACCTTAAAGTTGGGTGCTGCCTATCCCACATTAATAATAACACTTGAAGTCAACCACTTAGAATCCTGAATATTTGCTTAAATTCTAAAACTAATAAATTCTCAGAATTAATTGTTAAATAGGTCAAGGTGTCGATTTCCTTAAAGGAAAGTATTCCATAATACACTTAATATCATATTTATTATTCTAAATATATTTATTGAGATTAATACTAAATAGTTTAAAGATAATAGAAACATTACTATTTACCATTATTAGATTCTTCATCAGAATCCATATTTATTAGAATAAAATAATTAAATGATTTTATAATATTCGGTGACATTTCTTACCTTTAACATGAATTCGACCCACAATACCTGTATTCACGATATATTTATTAATTTAGATATTCCAAACATATCAAATAGAGATTTTAGATCTATTTGTGAACTATTTCTTACTTTCTTTAGATTCTCCTGTTTCAACAATTTCTGTGCTGATATAAATATTTTGATAATTAATTAAAATTCATAGTAATAATATATTTTCAGATGTTCATTATTTGTCGATATATATATAATGATATTGACATAATGTATCATACTGGATTTCTATATTACAGCGTTTATTATATTTGTATAATTTTACATATTTACATGTTCATGGAAATTTGAATGGAAATTACTAACCTTCTTTAGATCTTCCTTTACTATCAGTATCTATATCAACCCAAAGTATCTTTATAAATTTATATATTACAGCGTTTTACTATATTTGTTTCATTTTACATATTTACATATTAATGAGAATTTGAATGGCAATTACTTACCTTCTTTAGATCCTCCTTTACTATCAGTATCTATATCGACCCAAAGTATCTTTTTAGATTTCTATATAACAACGTTTATTCTATTTGTATTATTTTACATATTTACATATTAATGAGAATTTGAATGGCAATTATTTACCTTCTTTAGATCCTCCTTTACTATCAGTATCTATATCGACCCAAAGTATCTTTATAGATTTCTATATAACAGCGTTTATTATATTTGTGAATTTTACATATTTGCATACTAATGAGTATTTGAATGACCATTACTTGCCTTCTTTAGATCTTCCTTTACTCTCAGTACCTATATCAATCCAAAGTATCTTTTCAGATTTCTATATAACAGCGTTTATTATATTTATAAATAAAGACAATTCGCTGAGGGAAGTATTTCTTTTATATATTACAGCAATACAAGGTTTTCCGAAACTAATCCATAAATATACATACAATGAAGTAGAAAATATAAGACAGATATGCAAAAAAACTGATTTACATAGTACAGTTTTTAAAACCGTATACCAGCATATCCACAACACAGGCCATTCATTTAATATTAGTGAACCCTCAACCCATTATCAGGATATAAAAAGCAAGCACCAGTGCCTAGTACTCGAAGCTATACTCACTAAAAAACTCAAAGGAATCAATAGATCCATAGATTTTTCCGACATATATCATAGTTTAATTCTTCCTACCTAAATAATAATCTCTGGCTTCCCAATTTGTAATTTACTGTAATCACATAACCTCAATAGAGAGTTCTTACCTTCTTTAGATCCACCTTTTCTATCAGTACCTATATCAACCCAAAGTATATTTTTAGATTTCTATATATAACAACGTTCATTATTGTAAAACGACATTTGAAATACTATCCCGCATGTGTTTCTTTTCAAAGAAAATTCAAAATTTATTTCAAGGAGAAATAACGATTATTTCTAACCTTTTGGATGAGGTATGAAAAGGTGAATTGTGAAGAGTAATGATAAACGGAAAAATAAAAGTGTCCGGTGTCCATACCTCATCCAAAAGGCTAGAAATAATCGTTATTTCTCCTTGAAATCAATTTTGAATGTTCGTTGAAAAGAAACACATGCGGGATAGTATTTCAAATGTCGTTTTACAATCACAAGCCGTATTATATTATATTGTATTATAAACGTTCATTATATTTGTGAATTTTACATATTTACATATTAATGAAAATTTGAATGGCGATCACTCACCTTCTTTAGATCCTACTTTATTATCAGTATCTATATCAACCCAAAGTATCTTTTTAGATTTCTATATAACAGAATTTATTATATTTGTGAATTTTACATATTTACATATTAATGGAAATTTGAATTACAATTACTTACCTTCTTTAGATCCTCCATTACTCTCAGTATCTATATCAACCCAAAGTATATTTTTAGATTTCTATATAACAACGTTTATTAAATTTGTATAATTTTACATATTTACATATTAATGAAAATTTGAATGGCAATTACTTACCTTCTTTAGATTCTCCTTTACTATCAATATCTATAACGAAGTTTAAAGTGTTTTTTTTTTAGATTTCTTAATACATAATGTGATATATAATTTCCAGGAATGCTAAATATTTAAAGAAATACAAAATATAATGAAGTTTTATTTGAATTTCTCAAAATAATCACCGTCACAATCTATACACTTGTTCCATCTTTTTATCCAGATATCAAAACACCTCTGAAAATCCTCATCTTCCAGGCTTTTCAAAATACTCTTCGTATTCTCCTTTAGGTATTGATTATATTTCAAGTATTGAGTCAATTAAATGACCTTTCGAGACTTTTTAAATTTTAGGGTAAAGGAAAAAGTCGTTTGGAGCAAGGTCAGTAGAATAGGGTGGCTGGGGAAGTAAAGCAATTCCGTGTTTATCCAAATATAGTTGTACAGTGACGCCGTATGTGGCCGTGCGTTGTCATGATGCAAGAGCCAATTTTTCTGATGTCATTTTTCGAGTCGTTTCTGACGCACAGCCTCCCTTAAACGTCGCAATACATCAAGATAGTAATGTGTATGAATGCTCTGACCCTCGGGCACGAATTCATGGTGTACCAATCCCTTTACATCAAAGAAAGTGATAAGAAGGCACTTAAGCTTCAATTTGATCATCCTTGCTTTCTTGAATCTTGGTTCTCCAGGCTCTAGCCACTGGCTTGATTGCCTCTTAGTCTCGGGATCATATCCGTACACCCATGTCTCATCTCCCGTTATAACATTTTTGAGCTGCGAATAAGATCAGACAACTGGTCAAATAAGCAGTCGCGAACAAGCAGCGTCAGTGTTACCAGGGCGTGGTGGGGTATCAGGTGGCACTGGTACCTCTACAAAAAGCCACAAAAGCCCAATGACGACTCTGAGTCAAATGGCGAGTCCAGCCCGCCATGTAATCAACCAAAGGCTGTAGCCAACAACAACTACTCCAGCGTCTGCATCCATGTTAGGAACGGCTGATGAAGCGTCTGTCCTCCATGTTAGGAGCGGCTTCTTCCGAGGAAGGTGATGGCCGGCATGCGCCCTCGGGCTAGATCTTTTGATCGACAGATATCACCAACTGATGACCAAATATCCTTTAGGATATCCTGGTCTTTACAGCACTAATGAATCCCATATCCTAAGGGACTGTCCTCGAAGATTCTTCCAGGGAACACTTGGGGATATCCACCGGTGCACAGAGGAGGCCCTGGAGTGGATTCGTCACCTCGACATTCCACTCTAGAGAAACTTGCCAACATTGTTGTATTGTGCTGTAAAAAACAATATCATACGCAATATATATATGTGGGACAAATTTAACCGGGAATCGTTTAAGATGCAGATCATTCTTTACGATGGTTTGGCATGTTCCAAAAGAGATATCCAAGTCTTCTGATAGCTCTCTGATAGTTATTCTTGGGTTTTCTTTGATCGATGACTTGATATCAAGTGCATTTCGGGGTTTCTTATCGATAAAGGTCTGCCAGTGTGTAGATCATCCTTGACGCTTGTTCTACCAGCTTTAAATCGTGCAAACCATTCAAATGTCCTCGATTGTGATAAGGTATCTTCTTTAAAAGCCTGCTTCAACATTTGAAATGATTTGGAAGCTGTTTTCCCTAATTTAAAGCAAACCTCTATGCAGACTCACTGTTTTTCAATACAGTCCATGCTGAAGTTAGAAAATGTTCTGATATACTCAAGCTTATAAATTCGAAAGAAACGTGAGCGCCAGCGACTGTGTGATCAATTTTTTTCTACCTGTTGATAAATGTATTATCTATAAGGTCCTTATAAAACTATTTAATTATTATGAATATTTTACGTGATCTAGTCTCATTCCTGGAAATTATTGATCACAGGTTATAATTCATTAAATTTATACAATTTTACATATTTAAATATTAATGAAATTTCAAACGGCAATTACTTTACCTTCTTTGGATCCTCCTTTACTATCAGTTCCAATATCGAAGTGTAAAGTTGTTGGATCGTTTTTAAATGCAACTTTCATATTCATAATATTAATTTATTAAACTTCAAACATTTTTAGATATAGAGAGAGAAACGAGTTAATTACCTCGTATTTAAGGCAACAAAAGAATCATCTAATTTACATTCATCGTTCTAACCAGATTCATCTTGTGCAAAACAGACGACAAATAAAAATAAACAAATTAATAATAGAGGGTAAGTTCCTATTTTTTATAAGCTTTCACACTCAAAGAATAATCATTTTATTGCTTCAAAAGTATTTTTAGATTTCTAAATATCATATTTTATCATATTTATTTTATTCTACACATATTTGCATATTCAGAAATATTTGAATGGCCATTACTTGCCTTCTTTAGATCCACCTTTACTATCAGTATCTATATCAACCCAAAGTATCGTTTTATAGATTTCTATATAACAGCGTTTATTATATTTGTATAATTTCACATAATTACATATTAATGGAAATTTGAATGGCAATTTCTTACCTTCTTTAGATTCTCCTTTACTATCAGTACCTATATCAATCCCAAAGTATATTTTTAGATTTCTATATAACAGCGTTTATTATATTTATATAATTTTACATATGTACATATTAATGAGAATTTGAATGGCAAAAACTCACCTTCTTTAGATCCACCTTTACTATCAGTATCTATATCAACCCAAAGTATCTTTTTAGATTTCTATATAACAGCGTTTATTATATTTGTATAATTTTACATATTTACATATTAATGAAAATTTGAATGACAATTACTTACCTTCTTTAGATCTTCCTTTACTATCAGTATCTATATCAACCCAAAGTATATTTTTAGATTTCTCTATAACAACGTTTTATTATATTTGTGAATTTAACATATTTACATATTAATGGAAATTTGACTGGCAATTACTCACCTTCTTTAGATCTTCCTTTACTATCAGTATCTATATAAATATAAAGTATATATTTTAGATTTCTATATAACAACGTGTATTATAGATGGAAATTTGGCGGGAGGATATTGATCCAAGGAGACAAGGGCCGCCTCTCCCGTAAAAATAGACGTCAAAACCAGACGCCATATATTGACCATCGCCGCAAACCAGCGGCCTCGGGTCGGTGACAAAGCCACAACACCAGCGTTGACAAACTAAAAAGCGTCTTCATCTTCATCTATCATCTTCATATTTTATTACCTTGAGGTATCGGATTCCAGTATCATTATATATTTTAATAATATCAAAAAGTATTTACTCTCTCGTCGTTTAGTGGAAGCGGTCCTATACCGCCATATGAGGGAGGTACTCTCCAAGACACTCTCGACAGAAAACAAGATCATTCTCTGCGAATTCCTCAACATGACAATTAAACATGTTGAGAACAAAAACTCCTTTATAACTAAAGGTCTATCTAAACTCAGGATGGCTTGTAACCCTTGATTTGACGTCCCTTCGGAGAAGGCTTCGTGTTGATGTTGAACTCAAGAGTGCCATTCTATTCACCGATGACAGAGTGTCCCTCATGGCGGAACTTTCACCTGCGTTGAAGGGGGTCCTCGCTGAGTTCCTCGGCGCGGCCATAGAACTGGCTCAGAACTACCATCCCATTGTTGGCCTCGATATGGCTAAGCTTAGGAGGCGATGCCTAAATTCCTGACGAATGTTAATTGTAAATATTTTTTCACCCTCCTGGTTAAGTGTTAACATTGTCTAGAAGACAATAAATAATTTTTAATTGTCAAAATTGTCTTCATGTTGATGTAAATATATATTTCTGTATAAATTATATTGTTGCTATCTAAAATTATTCTTTGTTATATTGTTAACTAGATGTTAATAAAGTAGTTTCAATCTCTCGTCGTGTATATTTAACTATAAGTCTACTAACTATATCCTCTTGTTAAAGGTCATGTTAGACCGAAATCTGAAGAAATGAAATTATACAAGAAACTTAGCCCTGAAGGTTTTTTTTTTCTTTTTTGATAGATTTAAATTATAAGTCAAGAAAGTCGGTAGAAGGATGTTCTAAACCGTTGATTTTTATCGCTATCACCCGTGTTCGATTCCCGTATTGGGCACTTTTTTTTTCTGATTAAATAAAAAATGCTCTAATGCCCCCCAATTCTTGCAAAAGTCCAAACCCACCAGCGTATGCAAGTAACCAAACGGCGCTCTGGTAGATTAGTAAGTGCAAAGTCGAACTACTTTTCACATGTGTAGACATGTGGTGCACTTACAGTAAAAGCAGTCGCTTACCTCTACCAACAATTATTATCATGGGCCTGTACCACGTGTACTAGGGATAAGCAAAAAAAAAAATTAAAAAATAAGTCAAGAGATGAATGTTTGCATATCAATAGACTTCTTTGAAAAAGGAAAAAATAAAAATAAGGTAAAATGTGTCTTTCCATTTTGAATTTGCAAGCTTTAGAGCAAATACACTGTTCTTCAACGGGTTGATACTCTATGTACAATCTCTTAATAATCTTCATACAAAATAATTGAAAAACCTTTGTTATTGAATTTAAAGAAACTTTTTACCTGATTTTTATTTTTACTTTTCAAATAATTTCTGTGTAAATATTGCTCACATAAAAATACACTTCCTCACTCTTTTTTACTCCTCTCATCCATCTGTCCAATTTTTATTGAAGTTTTTTTTTTTCAAGAGAATTTCTAAAAGGTTTGTTTTCTCTTGTCATCCATATTCAACGTTTCCTTCTAAAGAGGCTTTTTTCATGAAAGCCATCTCATCTATATTTCTATAGGATATTTTAATGTGTTATACTTACCTTTATTTTCTTTGGAGATATCGAAGATTGCTTTAGGCAGCGGTGTTGTTCCTGAACACATATGATTCCTTATTACAAAATGAAACCAAAACACCAAATCGAAAATTATTTAAAACTGTGAATATTTCTCGTAAATAATTTTCTTATAATTAAATATGACTAATTATTCATTTTGAATATTTAATAGATTGAACTTATCTGAACATTTTTTTATGATGAAAATTTCTTTTTCCAATATTTTCTTAGTCTTATTTGAGAAATTGGCTTACAGTTTATAAAGCATCTGAAAAAAGACATATAATTCAAAATATATTATTAATTAGAAAATCATCCATGAAAGCGGTGATAATTGGAAAGATGAAAATATGTTTATAACTGCTTCTGTTTAAAAATGTAAATCTACGCAATTATCTCTATCCGGGATATCGCGTTTTGTGTGTTGAAATAAAATGAGATGCAATATGCATTATAAATATATATCAAAATTCGAAACTGTTATAGACGCGTATGATTCCTTTTTAAAATAAACAATCTCTTGCCCTTACTGCAATGTAAAATTATCCTCCCATTAATTCTTCCATTGCAGTAAGGGAAGTAGAAATTGTTTATTTTTAAAAAGAATAATACGCGTCTATAATAGTTTTGAAATTTTGATATCAGATGGAGCGCTAATGCATTATAGTATGAATATATATAATTATATAGGAGCCCATAAAAAGTTCAAAAGATCTTTTTAAATCTTTAATTATAGTTTTGGAATTTATAAATATGAGATGAAATGATTCTATTGGCAGATAAAGAATTATTCCTATAGACAAAGAGGAGATCTGAATTATCAAATATTTTAGAAGAAAACAGGTATAGGTAATAAAAATTTAAAGGTACTATCAAGGTCATTTTTATGTAAGCAAAGTTACCCAGAAATTATTTGAAAGAGAAAAAATAAAAAACGGTAAAAAGTTTATTTTTATTTTGAATTTGAGAGTTTTCGAGCAAATATACTGTTCTTCAACGGGCTGATACTCTATGTACAATCTCTTAATAAAAGATTATTAAGAGATTGTACATAGAATATCAGTACTTTGAAGAACAGTATATTTTCTCGAAAGCTTGCAAATTCAAAATTAAAAGAAACTTTTTACCTGATTTTTATTTTCCTCTTTCAAATACTATCAAGGTATCATTTCGCTTTTATAAAAATGATAATTTGTGATTAGATTTTATTTTAAAATATCTTGAAACCAATATAAATGGATGATCTCTCACCTTTATTATCTGAATAGAGATAAAGGTTAATTACAAATTCATATTATAGTTGATTTGATATTTAATAATAAGAGAAGAAAATAGGCATTAACATTTAAATCATTTTCATAATTTGCTTTTAGGTACGATCAATTTATCATTATAAAAAATATTTTTATTTTTGATACAAGCTCTTTCATTATATACACACATGGACACAAAACTTTGAAAAAGCGAAATATCTTTGATATCTCCAATCGTGTGTTTTTTTAAAGGAAACTGAGGGAATTTTGTTCAAACCAGGTTATCTTGTGTGTCTTCAATAAAAACCACTGTAATACCTTTCGGCGTTATTGTCAGAATTCCGATATATATGGTAAAAGGTACAACTTCCTTAAGTTTTGTCCATAAGTGTATATACACTTGGTTATCTCGTGTGTCTACAATAAAAGTCACTGTAATATCTTTCAGAGTTATTGTCTGAATCCCGATATATATGATGAAAGGTACAACTTGCTTAAGTTTTGTCCATAAGTGTATATACACTTGGTTATCTCGTGTATCTTCAATAAAGGTCACTGTAATATCTTTCAGAGTTATTGTCTGAATCCCGATATATATGATAAAAGGTACAACTTCCTTAAGTTTTGTCCATAAGTGTATATACACTTGGTTATCTCGTGTGTCTTTAATAAAGGTCACTGTAATATCTTTCAGAGTTATTGTCTGAATCCCGATATATATGATAAAAGGTACAACTTGCTTAAGTTTTGTCCATAAGAGTATATACACTTGGTTATCTCGTGTGTCTTCAATAAAGGTCAGTGTAATATATTTCAGAGTTATTATCTGAATCCCGATATACATGCTGAAAGGTACAACTTCCTTAAGTTTTGTCCATGAGTGTATATACACTTGGTTATCTCGTGTGTCTACAATAAAGGTCACTGTAATATCTTTCAGAGTTATTTTCTGAATCCCGATATATATGCCGAAAGGTACATTTTCCATAAGTTTTTTTTCCATGAGTGTATAAACACTTGTATATCTGTAAATAAAGGTCACTGTAATATATTTCAGAGTTATTGTCTGAATCCCGATATATATGCTAAAAGATACAACTTCCTTGAGTTTTGTCCATGAGTATATACACACTTGGTTATATCTAGGGTCTTCAATAAAAATCACTGTAATATATTTCAGAGTTATTTTCTGAATCCCGATATATATGCTAAAAGGTACAACTTCCTTGAGTTTTGTCCATGAGTGCATATACACTTGGTTATCTCGTGTGTCTTCAATAAAGGTCAGTGTAATATATTTCTGAGTTATTTTCTGAATCCCGATATATATGCTAAAAGGTACAACCTTCTTGAGTTTTGTCCATGAGTGTATATACACTTGGTTATCTCGTATGTCTTCAATAAAAGTCACTGTAATATATTTCAGAGTTATTTTCTGAATCCCGATATATATGATAAAAGGTACAACTTCCTTGAGTTTTGTCCATGAGTGTATATACACTTGGTTATCTCGTGTGTCTTCAATAAAGGTCAGTGTAATATATTTCAGAGTTATTTTCTGAATCCCGATATATATGCTAAAAGGTACAACTTCCTTGAGTTTTGTCGATGAGTGTATATACACTTGGTTATCTCGTGTGTCTTCAATAAAGGTCAGTGTAATATATTTCAGAGTTATTTTCTGAATCCCGATATATATGCTAAAAGGTACAACTTCCTTGAGTTTTGTCGATGAGTGTATATACACTTGGTTATCTCGTGTGTCTTCAATAAAGGTCAGTGTAATATATTTGAGAGTTATTATCTGAATCCCGATATACATGCTGAAAGGTACAACTTCCTTATGTTTTGTCCATGAGTGTATATACACTTGGTTATCTCGTGTGTCTCCAATAAAGGTCACTGTAATATCTTTCAGAGTTATTGTCTGATTCCCGATACAAGGCTAAAAAGAAAACCTTCTTTTGGTTTTGTACATGAGTGTATATACACTTGGTTATCTCGTGTGTCTTCAATAAAGGTCACTGTAATATCTTTCAGAGTTATTGTCTGAATCCCGATATACATGCTAAAAGGTACAACTTCCTTAAGTTTTGTCCATGAGTGTATATACACTAGTTTATCTGTAAATACAGTTCCCTGTAATATCTTTCAGAGTTATTGTCTCAATCCCGATATATATGCTAAATAGTAAACCTTCTCGTTTAAGGTTTTGTCCATGAGTGTATATGCACTAGTTTATTTGTAAATAAAGGTCCCTGTAATATCTTTCAGAGTTATTGTTCCTATATATATGCTGAAAGGTACAACTTCCTTAAGTATTTTCCATGAGTGTATATTTAATAAAAAATGATACAATTATATTAAGATAATAACTATGAGAGTAAAATGTATAAAATCCAATATATTTTACTCACCACTATAGATATCAATGGTACCTGTAAAAAAGAATAATCATTTTCATTTAATTACACAATTTTTTACATATAATTCACATACTCTCAAATTATATCCCACAATTTTTAAAAATATATTTAGAAAATCAAATATTATATACATTTCTGTTCATAATTCAAGATTGAATTGTGAAAAACGTTTAAAAACTACAAAAATTTATTTCTCACAATCAGTTTCATTTTTTGAGATTTTTCTCATTGTAAAAAAATAATTTGGGAGTTTTTATACATTTTTGTTGTTAACTATTAAAGGTATCTATTTCTCCATCCCTCTAACCTAACTTAATCAAAACTATATTTAAGAAAAACGTAAATTATTTAAAATGTAGTTAAAGTTATTTTATAGATAAGAGAGAGCGAGAAGGATTTTGAGATTGAAATTAATTTATTATATCGTTCATACAAGGTTATATATGGTTAAATTTGAAATTGAATAATATTATAAATTAATAATATGGAATAAAAAGGAGGATGATATATATAGTATATTTCAAACTGTATAATAATGACAATTTTAGTATATGTCACATATCTTCCAATTAGTTAGAGCCGATACTTTATAAGATCCTACCCTTTTATTAAAATGTACACTGTTCCTATTTACTACCCCCCCCCCCATATTTTGTATGCTATATCTTTATTAATATAACCTGTACACCTCTATTTGTATTTAAACTATAAATTGTGACGTCAAAATAAGAAGCCAGAGTGGTCAGCTGGGGTCAGAGAGAGAGAGAGAGGAAATAGCCAACGCCCAGATGGGGCCCCCCTCCAGGGCCTTTTTAGGAGACCCCGGTAAACAGGACAGATTTTAGCAGGGGGTCAGCGGCAGTATGTTCTACAGGGTGTCCATCGGCAGACCGCTTCTGTCTATATCGGTCTCTCTCTCCATGTCTCAGTGATATGCATCCAGGTTTGTGTCATGGCCTCTACCTCTGTCCCGTGGGCTTTCCCCGATCATTCTCGGTGCTAACATCTAGCCCTGCCTCTGCTTCTTGTTGTCGAGTGTGGGAAGAACATCAGCACTCGCCTCACATACACGACTGCCAGTTTATCCATACGTCGGCAGGATCATTTGTAGCAATATTACATATACATTTATATATAAATAAATGTATATATGTTATGAATAATTTGTTTGTTGTTAGATATAGGATTGATAAGATAAAGGGTTAAAGGTGGAGTCGTGTTAAAATAAAGATAATTATTTACCATCAAATAGTTTTTTATTTTTAATTACTTGTGGAAAAATTTCAGTTATTTTCACAATTATATAGAATTTATGAATTTAAATCTATATTAGTGATTTTTAAAAAATATAGATATGTTAACTACGCATATATATATTTACAACAAAACTGAAAGTTATTCTAAAAACGATGATAACCAAAAAGTAGCAATATCAATGAATAAAAATAAAATATATATTTTTTAAAATATATAAATATTTGAGTTTTTAGATTATATAATATATATATACTAATTAAAAGACATATTTTGGTTCTTAAAATAAAACAAAAGATTTTATTTAATATAAAATGCCAATATTTCAATAGGCTATACGCCTAACTTCATCAGGGCGTTTCTTGTTTTTAAACTGCTTTGGATGATCACGTGATGCCTTCACGCGACGATATATAAAATATTTACCACTCTGGGGCTAAAATTAAAAATATATACACACAAATATCAATAAAAATAGACTATATATGTACATTTATAAAATTTAAATAATAATATATGATTCCTAATAAGTATAATAAAATAATTTTAAATCGATTTGAACTGTAAATATAACGGAGGGATGTCAATTTTTCTATTAATACTGTTGGTATCTTTCATTGAGGTCCAACTTTCTATAAAGAGTTTTATATATATAAAGATAAAATAAAAATAGATAATTTTGCTATGGAAAATATCAATAGTGTAAATAAATGGTATATTTTAGTAGTTATTATAGTGTTGGAAGGTATAAATCTATCATATGTAAATATGTATTTAGAACTTACTGTTTAGGTATTCGACGAACTTGGACTTATCGAAAGGAATCCTATTTGAGTCGAAACCTACAAAAAATAGATATTATCTAAAAGATATATGGTAGTTTCAATATATTTAAGTAATAAGATTGGACTCCAATTGACCCCTGATTCTTGCAAATGTCCAACCCAACCAGCGAATGCAAATATTCAAACATCGCTCTGGCACATTTGTAAGTGCTGGTGGCTTGTGGCCAGCACGCCTCTTGCTGATAGAATAAATATACCTAAAATGCTCCAATGGCCCCGATTCTTGTAGAAGTCAACCCCACCAGTGATTGCAAGTACCAAAACGGGGCTCTGGTACAGTCACCTACTTCTACCCACCATGGTTATCATGGCCTGTACCACGTGTACTAGGGATAAGCAAAAAAAAAAAAGAGTAATACGATGAACAATTTAAAAAGTATTAAAATAAAACATCGAAAAATTACCATTTTTATACAGATAAGACTTTATTAAATGATAGCACTTCATTTATTCCGCCTTTGCCGGTCCCAAGCCCGGATGAAAAAGGAGGAGGGAGAGCAGTGACAAGCTCACTAAAAAACCTGGGCTCAGCTGGCCCGGCTGATAGTACCCTGTAAAGGCTCCTAATCCAGGGATACAGGATGAGCAGCGTTTGTACTCCATGTTAGGAGTGGCTGCACATGGTGTCTGTTCCTCATGTCAGAGGCGGCCATTTATTTTGGAGCTAAGTCGGCCTGCCACTTAGTAGTGCTCCCAGTCTTAATGACAAAGGCAGACGCATTTTACTTCACCCAATCATGATGATTGTCCCCGGCAGACACAATCATAATTCTCAAGCTTTACAAGCTTGATACCTTAATATGATTGAGAGTGGAGATAAGAAAGAAGAAGAAGACTTCATTTACAAAATTATATAAAAATGCGATAGATTTTACTAGGTCATAGATTTTGATTCCGAAACAGCAATAAATAATAATAAAAACTCTTCCCTTCTTCTACACTTTGGCAAGGTTAATAAGAAATCTAGAGTTTGGTTTCTTTTTATAATTCTTTTATTTCTCGAGCTACCAGGCTAACATGCCCTTCACATGGAAACTTCTGAAGAAATATTACTCTATCGGTCTCCGTGTTGAAGGGTATGTTAGTCCGAAAGCTCGAGAAATGAAAGCATTGTAAAAAGAAACCAAACCCTATATCTCGTATTGGTTTGTCAAAGCAATAAATGATGTTTTTTTTTTCAAATTTTCCCGCATTTCTAGCATCACATATTAAGTCAGATTGATAATCTAGCGTGTACATTTATTTACATAGATTATAAGAATAGACATTTCACATAATTAACATTCTTGATTGTGGGATAGTCTCCTTATCTACAAAGACAAAGGTCATTTTCTCGTCAAAATAGACGTCAAAGCTAAACAAGACGTCCTTGTAGATCAATATTCTGCCAGTAAAATTTCCATCTAGTCTCCTTTATGTCTGAGGGCTTCATCACAATCTTTCTTTATAAATGGGGAGCCTCTTTTGCTTGTTACAAGTTTGACCAACAAAGTTCATAAATTAATAATAAAAACAAGCATTCCAGGTTTAAGTTTCTTGTACCATTTTTATTTCTATAGCTTAAGATTAACATGTCCTTCAACAGGATGGTTGTTGATGCTGTGGTGTGTCGATTTACTCGTCCAGCGATGGCTCAGAAAGTCTCTCAAAGTTAGTGTTTATTGGAGTTTCTTGTTGGCTACATTTATATGGGAAGACAAAAAGGAGACAGCCCGGAATGCACGTCTGGTCCTCTCTCGGAATTCCTCCGCTCTGGTGCCGCGGTCGTGGTGATTTATGGCAGCCGTCTGTTTATTTATCTCGGCGGCGGCGTCGGCGGGGTGCTGCATCCCTGGTCCCCACAGTACTCCCCCTCCAATGGCGTAGTCACGATTTGTGCACAAAGTGGTTAAGTACAATATATATACATCATATAGGCAAGAAAATAAAATAAGGAGAACTATAGTCTATTGCTCCTTAAATCTCACGGGTTTCTTGATTATTCTCCCCGATCTTGTCCTAGGCAGGTCTGGTGCTGATCCTGTTCCTTGGAATTCTGTGTACTTCTCCACATCTGGTGGGTCAGGATTCTGTTGGCACGATGTAGAAGGCAGCGCTCCCGACGCGATGGGTCTTGGTGCAGTAGGGTGTTCTGCAGTTATATTGTCCGAATCTGCCAGTAAGTATGCAGGTCGCAATCGGTCAATCGATGTGGTAACATTTTTTCCTTTCACTTTGAGTGTGAAATACTTGTCTGTTCTTTCAAGGACTGGGAAGGGTCCCTCATATGGTGGTTCCAGAGGTTTCTTCACTCGATCTGTCCTGATAAATACATGTGAACATGTTTTCAGATCTTTATGAACAAAAACTTTAAACTTCGAATGATGTTTTTCATTTAAGGGTTTGAGCAATTCCATTTGCTTTTGAAGCTGTTGAACAAATTCTTCGGCATGCAGGTGATGTTTAGAATCATCAAAGAATTCGCCAGGCAGTCTGATGGTTTTGCCATATACCATCTGAGACAAAGAATGGTTGTTATCTTTGTTGATAGCAGCACGCAAGCCTAGGAGAACTGTTGGCAGCGTTTCCGTCCACTTAATATTATTGTGGGCCCGAATGGCAGTTTTAATGGTTCTATGAAGTCTTTCAATCTTCCCGTTACACTGAGGGCGGTACGCCGTGGAATGGCGAAGTTTGATACCACACAGCGTTGTTAAATCTTTGAAAAGTTGAGAAGTAAACTGCTTTCCTCGGTCTGATATCACTGTATGCGGTGCTCCAAATCTAACAATCCAGTTTTCGTAGAACGCTCTCGCTACCGTTTCAGACTTCATATCTGGTATCGGAACAACTTCCATCCAGCTGGTGTACCTGTCGATACAGGTCAGACAGTAGATGTTACCATTCGATGGAGGTAAAGCACCAATTAGATCTATGTGGACAACACTAAATCTTTCATCTACTTCTTGATATTTGCCTATTTCTGATTTTGTGTGTATCGACACCTTGCACTTTTGGCAGTTGACACAAGCTCGAGCCCATTTCCTAATGTCTTTATTCATATTGGGCCATATGAATCTTGACGTTAATTGTTTAGTAGTGGCTTTAATGCCTGGGTGTGTGAGTTCATGGAAGTTCCTAAAAACCATCTTTCGGAATTTAATTGGAATGAATGGTCTAATATTATTAGTAGACACGTCACACCATAACAATTTGCCTGATTGTAGTGGGCATTGCTTAAATTTTAGAGAAGTATTCTTTGATATCAGGTTTTGTAGTTCTGAATCACCAGTTTGTTCTTTGGCGATCTCTTCATAGTCGATAGTTGTGATAGCATCAACTCTGGACAGAGCATCGGCGACTATGTTGTCAGTACCTTTTATGTACTTGATATCAGTAGTGAATTGGGAAATTGTATTGTAGATGTCTTAATTGTCTAGGAGAAGCTTTCTCATTTTTTTGTTTGAATGCGTAAATTAAAGGTTTGTGATCAGTCAAAATTGTAAATTCACGTGCCTCAAGCAGGTGCTTGAAGAATTTGATGGACAAATATATTGCGAGAAGCTCTCTATAATATGTACTATAATTACATTGAGCAGGATTTAATTTTTTAGAGAAAAATGCTATTGGTTTCCAATTATTATTGTCAAGCTGTTGGAGAACTGATCCAACTGCCCGATCTGAAGCATCTGTACAGAGTGAGATAGGCAGTTCAGTATCGGGGTAGGCTAACAGTGCTGTATTAGCTAGGGCTTGTTTGCATTTTTCAAACTGAACTTCAGCTTCTTCAGTCCATTTTATTTCGCTTCTATCCTTTTTCTTGGCTCCCCTCAAGTATTCATGAAGGATTGCCTGAGTCTCTGCGGCATTGTTCAAAAAGGTACGATAAAAGTTTAGCATTCCCAAAAATATGCGTAATTCATGAACTGTTTTTGGTTTCTTATATTCTAGAATAGCTTTAACCTTTGTTGGGAGTGGTTTCACACCGTGAGAGGTAATTAGATATCCTAGAAAATCAATTTCCTGTACTAGGAATTTAGATTTAGAAAGATTGATTCTTAATCCATAGGAATTTAGTCTGCTGAATAAGGTTTATAGGTGGCTATAATGCTCTTCTTCCGTTTTAGAGGCTACCAGAATATCATCTAAGTAGACAAATGCAAAGTCCAAGTTTCTTAAGACTTCATGCATGAATCTCTGAAAGGTACCAGTAGCATTTCTAAGACCGAAACTCATTACATTAAATTCGAATAGCCCAAAAGGAGTAATGATGGCAGTCTTTGGTTTATCCTCTTCAGCAATTGGAATCTGATAGAATGCTTTGCATAGGTCTATTTTTGAGTACACACGAGTACCTTTTAAGATGTGGTGGAAATCGTCCAGTCTAGGGATTGGATAACGATCTGGAAGTGTAACTGCATTGAGTCTTCTATAATCACCACAAGGTCTTAGTGACTCGTCCTTTTTTGAAACTAAATGTAGTGGACTCGCCCAAGGAGAATTTGAGGGTCTAATTATTCCATTATTCAACATATATTGAAATTCTGCCTTAGCAAGAGTTAATCTCTGTGAATCTAGGCGACGGGCTTTTGAGTGAATTGGCTGACCTCTTGTAGGAATATAATGCTTAACGCTATGTTTTGCTTCTACAAAATCTGATGGTGGCCTACATAGGTTAGGATATTTGGTTAGGATAGCGCTGACCTTGGATGATGAATTTAGAGTGCTAATATTTCCCATGTCTGAGATTGACTGAATGACGCCTCTTATGGAAAGATTAGTTATTCCATCAATTAGGCGTTTATTTTTTATATCAATAATCAATCCAAAGTTGTTCAAAAAATCGGCTCCTATTATTGCTCTGTTAGTATTGGCGATTACAAAAGGCCATTGGAATTGACATCGAAATCCGATATCCAAATTTCTAACCTTTGTTCCATAGGTAACAATTTCTGTACCATTGGCTGCATATAATTTATAATCAGAGCTAGGCATCCTATTTTTATCCTTTGGAGGTATTATAGATATATCAGCACCACTGTCCACTAAAAAGCGCAATCCCGTGTTTTTGTCCGTCACAAATAATCGGAGATTGCGACAATCCTGAATGCCGGCAGAAGAGCTTGTCGCTACTCTGTCCGCCGGTTGGAGTTTTTCGACTCATTCCAACTGCACGGAGACCTGCATTTATTTTGCAAGCAATTAGGACCAAATCTAAAATGGTAATAGCAGTATTTCCCTTTTGTATCGAAAGATCTTTGAGAATTACTTCTCGGTCTTGACTGAGTCCTATTTTTGGATCGAGATCTAGATCTATCCAGTCTCAATTCGGACACCTGCCGTTCAAGATCTTCCAATTTGGCGATCAAGCGATCTGTTGATGAAGAAGGCACTTCCGCATCATATATTTCTTTGGAAGAGTTTATTTCATTTATTTTATCGGCCATCATGGCCAATTTGCTAATGTCCTCATCGCTTACAATAAGTATATTCTTTATGGATGTGGGCAGTTTATCGAGCCATAAAGTTTTTATTAAATTGTCAGAGATATCTGGAGTAGCGAGGGATCTGAGCTTTTGTAGTAACTGGCTCGGCTTCATGTCTCCGAGCTCAATACCTGAAATTAACTTTTTAATTCTCAACCCTTCACTTTCTATGAACAATTCAAGTAGTCGCGATTTACATTCAGAGTACTTGTTGTCGCTTTTGCTATTAATTATGTCCCAAATGTTTTCTATATATTTAGGTTCTAATTGGGAGATCAAATAATTAAATTTAGTGTCTTCCTGAATAATTCCACCTATTTTGAACTGTGCTTCTACCTGGAAGAACCATATTTCAGGTTTTTCAACCCAGAAAGGCGGAATTTTAACACTAACTTTGCATATTTCTGAGGTATCGCTAGGCTTATTTTCTGTTTCCATTTTACGTAAATTTAAATTCGACACAACAGCTTAGAGATAAAGTTAAAAATAAAAATATTGAGATAAAATAACAAGGAAGTTAATATAAAAACTTATCTTAGTCTTGAGATGATATCCCGATATCCTGGATGATGCTTCTTTTCAAGCTTGAATCACTTTTTGCATTTCTTTATCTCTTGAAATCTTCGTATGCTTTTTCTTTTCAATCACGTCCGGCTCACCAATGTGGTGTGTCGATTTACTCGTCCAGCGATGGCTCAGAAAGTCTCTCAAAGTTAGTGTTTATTGGAGTTTCTTGTTGGCTACATTTATATGGGAAGACAAAAAGGAGACAGCCCGGAATGCACGTCTGGTCCTCTCTCGGAATTCCTCCGCTCTGGTGCCGCGGTCGTGGTGATTTATGGCAGCCGTCTGTTTATTTATCTCGGCGGCGGCGTCGGCGGGGTGCTGCATCCCTGGTCCCCACAATGCTTATTCATCAAGTCGTTTAAACGATCTCCATTAGACATCACCATGATGTCTTCAATAGTAGTAATCATAAGTATAAATTCCAGCTAACTATACACGTCTCTATAGTTAACTGGTAGTTATATTTCTATAGTGGCTGCTGTTGAAGGGCATATTAACCCAAAGCTAGAGAAATAAAACGGTAAAAGAAACA
Source organism: Cordylochernes scorpioides (assembly GCA_030710605.1). Lineage (NCBI taxonomy): Eukaryota > Metazoa > Arthropoda > Arachnida > Pseudoscorpiones > Chernetidae > Cordylochernes > Cordylochernes scorpioides. The sequence goes on from CP092874.1 coordinate 1,428,972, forward strand.
TAATCTTGGATGGCTTCTATAAAGATAAAAGTGACTTCTTCAGTCAAAATATAGTTGAAAACTAGACACCCTAATTTGACGAGAGAGAGAGGTGACCTTTTATTTATTTATCATAGAGCAAGCATGTCAAACTCAAATCCTAACACGGGCCAAATAAAAAAGTAATAAGATTATGTGGGCCGCAAAAAAAGAAAACAAGTAATTAAATTTTTATAGTAACATTTATGTAGGTTTATTTTAAAAAATACTAATAAGAAAAAAAGAAAAATATACTATCTGGTGGGCCGCAAATTTATTCGTTGTGGGCCGCATGAGGCCCGCGGGCCGCGAGTTTGACATGCTTGTCATAGAGCCATTATTGTTCAAGACTATTTAGCCAAACACTCTGTATCTGTCTTACCGCATCCTCCTTACTCTCCTGATATCACCCCATGTGATTTCTTCTTTCCTAAACTTAAAATAACGTTAAAAGGAAGGCGCTTTTCATCGTCATCAGAAGTAATTGAAAATGCGACAGTGGTGATAAACTCGCTTAGAAAAATTGACTTTGAATTAGCATTTTAACAGTTTTTTTTAACTCTGGAAAAAATGTGTAGATAAATAAGGCTCCTATTTTAAAAATTTGATGTTTAAATTACTATACTATGTGAATAAATGGTTGTTTTTTAAAAAAGTTCGGTAACTTTTTGATCCTACCATGTATATCAATATCTTTCCAGCAAAATATTCATCCTGGATTGTTTGTTGTAATTCTTAAATTATAAGTTAGCCATGAACGGATTTCAAAATTCGATGATGTGATTCATCTATTTTCCCTAGGTCACCCCTCACTTCCTCTAT
>CP092874.1:1429911-1574465 GCA_030710605.1 Cordylochernes scorpioides
TTTTTGTTGATATTGCCTTCCTTGAAAAAATAAATACAGTTAAACCTTTCTATAGCGCCCCCTCTTGGAACTCACCAAAATAGGGTGCTATAGACAGGTCACTTTTAATGTAAATCGCATCGTACTACGTATTTAAAATCGGGCGCTATAGAGAGGGAGGCGCTATTTAGAGGGGGCGCTATAGAGAGGTTTAACTGTACATTCCTGTTATTAATATAATTTAATTAACAAAATCTCTTTATGTCAACTCAGATATTTCTGAAAAAGAAGATTCTAATGGAGGTAAGAGATATTTTAGAATCTATTTGGTATATTTAAATATCTATTTTAACAAAATTGTTGTTATATGTAAATATAGAAATTTTGGCTAAAGCCCTTGATGAAGGTAAGGAATGTCACTTAATGTTAATTAATAACAAAAATAAATAGAATTTACAAAAAGCCTTTATTTATTGCTTTTAATTTTAATTGAATTTGAAATATATCAAAGATAATATTATTTATTTACACATATAACTATATATAAACTAAAGAACAAAAGAAAATGAAACCAAACGTAAACATTGGCAACCGCCATTTTTCTTTGTCTGCCAGTAGCTGTTCTATATTCGATCCTGCGCAGGCGCACACCTCGCCCACCGCCACCACGTGTTGCTCGATGGGGTCGTGTTTTCGAGCCGCTCGCCCACTAAAATGGATATTTAACACTTAATATTATATATAATATCATTTTTATTTATTTTGAAAATATTTACACTAACACAATGAATCAAATTATAGTGAGTTTTAGGTTTCTATTATATTTTGAATATAAAAATTTTGTTATATAATAATAATATAAAATAATGAAGCTAAATCTAGGTTAAGGCAATTAATTGCACTCATGTACAAAATTTAAAGAAGTTATACCTTTTAGCATATATATAAGAATTCAGACGAAAACTGGAAAATATATGTAGTATATTTGAGTTAAGATAGTTCACAACCTTCTGATATTTATTATAACCCCATCTCTATATAAAAATATGTAACAAATGGATATCACAATAAAACAAAGAGGGAGGTAGACCAGACGAAAATAACCCAGACGTACAGGTGTTTATGATAATGAGTTCAATCACCCCGTCAACAGGTGGCCAAACGTGAAAAAACAACCCGGCGCTTGACAGGTGGCGTGATTATAGGTGTTAAAACTGGTTTTTGCATAGTTTTGAATAGTTTTTGCATAAGATTTTTGCATAGTTCTTGTATAGGTTTTTTACATGTTTTTACGTGTTTTTTCGTTTTAGAAGGTTAATTTGTTTAAGTTTGATTTTGTAGTTTTAGGTGGTGTGGTCACGTGCAGCAGACCCTTTAAAAAGGAGGCGCGCGGAGAGATTGGAGAAGCAGTCAGTCTGAGTAGTAGCAGTGAGTCAGTCTGAGTAGTAGCAGGCAGTCAGTCTGAGTGAATAGAGGAGTCTCTGCCGATTAGAAGCCTCAGCGAATAGAAGTCCCTGCCCATTAGAAGTATCTGCTGACTAGAAGTATCTGCTGACTAGAAGTATCTGCTGACTAGAAGTATCTGCTGACTAGAAGTATCTGCTGACTAGAAGTATCTTCTGACTAGAAGTATCTGCTGACTAGAAGTATCTGCTGACTAGAAGTATCTTCTGACTAGAAGTATCTGCTGACTAGAAGTATCTGCTGACTAGAAGTATCTGCTGACTAGAAGTATCTGCTGACTAGAAGTATCTGCTGACTAGAAGTATCTGCTGACTAGAAGTATCTGCTGACTAGAAGTATCTGCTGACTAGAAGTATCTGCTGACTAGAAGTATCTGCTGACTAGAAGTATCTGCTGACTAGAAGTATCTGCTGACTGGAAGTATCTGCTGACTAGAAGTATCTGCTGACTAGAAGTATCTGCTGACTAGAAGTATCTGCTGACTAGAAGTATCTGCTGACTAGAAGTATCTGTTGAATAGAGATAAGGCCTGAACTAAGGAGGAGATAAAGGGCGTAGAAAGAGGTGGGCTGAGTCGGGCTTGCCCAGAGGGCTGCAAAAATTACTCTCTCCCTTTTACTGGAAAAGGTTCATTTCATTTTGTATTTACTCATCGTGTAATAAAGCCTCATAATTATTTAAATCAGCAATAAGGGTGATCATTTCCTCCAAAGAAACACCTGCCTATCGCTACCTCCATAGTTTGGATTTCTTAAATAGATTTATTGTTATTATCTTTTTTGTTAGTTTTAACATTTCTGGTGAGCCGGACGTGATAGGCTTGGTGGTGAAATGGAGGAGGTGAACAAGAGACGTCGTAGGGCGGTGAGAAGAAACTTTACAAGATTAATTAATGATTTAAATATCGAACTGAAAGAGACTTCAATTGATAGTAGAAGGGTGGATGTAAAATTCAATAGGATAGAGGTTCTCTATGTAGAACTTGTGAATCTAAACGTGCTATGCCAGTCAGTCCTATTAGCCAAAGATGAGGCTAGTGACGAAGAAGTCGATAGGGAATTTCAGGAATGTAAAAAATACATCTGGGAGAGATTTATTATGGAGCGAAGAGTTAGGGCTTTGCGTGAGCAGGGGAAAGATGTTTTTTCTATTGGTGGTGGAAATAGAGAGGCAGATTTAAAGAATAAGGGAGATCTACAAAACTTTAAGAGCAACCCAAGGGATTGGATCTCAAGGTGGGGGCAATTTGATAAAATTAATGCTAATGGAAAATATGAAGATGTAGATTTAAAGAATAGGGAAGATTCTGAAGCTGAGTCCAAAGGCGATAGAATAAGGGATTCGGAAGCAGAGCCTAAGGACGAAGGCGTAAAGGATTCTGAAGCGAAGCCTAAGGACGAAGGAATGAAAGATTCTGAAGATCAGCCTAAGGGCGACGGAAGAAAGGATTCTGATAAAGTGAATTCTAAAGACGCAGATGAAGTAAAAGAATCTGAAGGTCAAAAAGCAGGAGATGAAGGCGATGGAAAAAAGGATTCTGAAGCTGAGCTCAAAGGCGGAGTAAAGGATTTAGAAGCGGCAGTTAAATGCAATGAAGTGAAGGATTCTGAAACTGCAGTTGATAGCTTTGTAGGTGTGAAGGAAGCTGAGGCTAAAGTTCAAGCATCGAGGAAATTGGTGGAAGCAAGACCAACTGGAGATACGGAATCTAAAATAAAGGGTAATTATAGGGAAACAGAAGCCCAAGATTTGAAAACCATAAATAGATCTGATTATGCAGAGAATAAGGACGATAAATACAACAAGGGAAAAGATCATGATGGAAATGAAGCGAAAAATATAAATGAAGAACATTGTTCAGAGTCAAAGAACTTGGAAGAAGTAAAGCAGCTAGGTGTAGAACAGGGTACTGATTCAAAGGTGGAAGAAAAGTTAGATGCAGAACAGGGTACTGATTCAACGGTGGGAGAAAAGCTAGATGTAGAACAAGGTACTGATTTAAAGGAGGAAGAAAAGATAGATGTAGAACAAGGTATTGATTCAAAGGTGGCGGAAAAGGATATAGTAGTAGGAAAAGGTACTGATGCAAAGGTGGAAGAAAAAATTATTGATCCCAAAGATTGGTTGAAGGAAGGGCTCGTCGATAGAGTTAATGAAAATCCACCTGAACTAAAAGGACACTATTTGCCCCGTCACCTTTTGTTAAGGAGTGAGTCCAAAACGACACCTATACGGCCAGTATTTGACGACGCTTCCAGTCGAGGACGCAACGGACTATCCTTGAGGCGATATTTGAAAAAGATACCCAATCTACTGAGGAGAATCCCGGAAATAGGGATAGAACTTCGGAAAAATAAGTACGGAGTTTTGGCCGACATGAGGAGATATTTCCAGGTGATGGCCATCAAGGAAAATGATTGGGACTACCTCCGATTTCTTTGGAAGAAGAAAATGGACAACTGATGGTTTTTGGGAGGGAAATGGTTGTAGTGACGATTTTAGTTAAGTGCCCCGTACCTCAAAATCCGGAATAAAAGTCAAAAGGTGTCTACAGAGGTAAGACGACGCCACTTCGTCCTGTTTTCGATGCTTCCAGCGCTGATTCCAAGAAGGCCTCTGCCACTTCCTCCCAAAACAAGAAGTCAAGGATGAAATCCATGGACCTGGTTGTTGAGGCCATGGTGTACAGTCTTTCAGTAACAGAGCTGGACAGCCTCTTTTGAGAGAGAGGGCAAGATGGTGGCTCAGGACAAACTGGATAGAGAGATAAATTGAATGGCGGGTTTTCGTGGGAAACCGAGTCAAGGGAATTAAAGTTAGAGCAGATGGCAGTGTCGAGAATCTCAAGTGGAAGGCTACTTGGTGAAATTCTTTCAAAATCTAAAAGCGGAAGCATAATGAGACTTGATGAGCTCTTCTGGGGTAGAAAGTTGGTTCCTGTTGGAAAAGGCACATGGCCAAAATGTTTTTTGAGGGATGTTACTGATAATGGCGGATGTCCTGTTTATAGAATTGAACAGAGATTTCAGAATATAGGAACCCTAATGTTGATCATAGAAAAAATTGGTCTTATATTTCTCCTAGAACGATTAAAAAGGAAATAAATATTTTTGATGTTTTAAGAACCTTACAGGGTAGTGCTCAAGCCAATCTTTGTTATCCTAAAGATTTTTGGATTGTTCGTGATTTGGAATCTAAATATTTTTCAAATATTATGTAAGATAGCGAAAAGGATAATAATTTGGATTTTAATTATATGAATTTATCTTATTTTGTAGTTTTTCGTTCTGAATGTGGAAGGAAATCTCTAAGGAAAATATTGGAAAATGGAAAACTTTTGCCAGAACAATTAATGAGCATTCTTTGTCAGATTTGTGTTACGGTGGGTCATGCTGAGCAAAACATCGGATTGGTTCACAGTGATATAAGTCCCAGAGATATCTTGATACGGCCAACTTCTCAAAAGGTTTTGAACTACGACATTGAGGGAGAGAATTATGAAATCCCAACCAACAACTGCATTGCCAAGTTGAAAGATTTTGAGATATCTCGACTCGTAAAGAATGATAATCCAATTCCGAATGTTTTTTACGAAAATGGTTCTCAGCTAATTTGGACTCATAATGAAATGCGAGAATTTAACTCTGCTTATAAAATACGTACTGAATTCATTGATGAGATATTTGGGGAAAATTTTGATTGAAAGAATCAATTCAAAGAACCAAGGCTAAGATGGCGAACAATATTTTTAGACAGGGGCTTCATAAAAGAAAAATATATATATATATATCTCTGGATACTGGGGCCATTGTATGGGATTAATTTTGACAATAATACTTGTCAAAATTAGGTGGGAGAATGTTAAAACTGGTTTTTGCATAGTTTTGAATAGTTTTTGCATAAGATTTTTGCATAGTTCTTGTATAGGTTTTTTACATGTTTTTACGTGTTTTTTCGTTTTAGAAGGTTAATTTGTTTAAGTTTGATTTTGTAGTTTTAGGTGGTGTGGTCACGTGCAGCAGACCCTTTAAAAAGAAGGCGCGCGGAGAGATTGGAGAAGCAGTCAGTCTGAGTAGTAGCAGTGAGTCAGTCTGAGTAGTAGCAGGCAGACTGAAGTATCTGCTGACTAGAAGTATCTGCTGACTAGAAGTATCTGCTGACTAGAAGTATCTGCTGACTAGAAGTATCTGCTGACTAGAAGTATCTGCCCATTAGAAGTATCTGCTGACTAGAAGTATCTGCCCATTAGAAGTATCTGCTGACTAGAAGTATCTTCTGACTAGAAGTATCTGCTGACTAGAAGTATCTGCTGACTGGAAGTATCTGCTGACTAGAAGTATCTGCTGACTAGAAGTATCTGCTGACTAGAAGTATCTGCTGACTAGAAGTATCTGCTGACTAGAAGTATCTGCTGACTGGAAGTATCTGCTGACTAGAAGTATCTTCTGACTAGAAGTATCTGCTGACTAGAAGTATCTGCTGACTAGAAGTATCTGCTGACTGGAAGTATCTGCTGACTAGAAGTATCTTCTGACTAGAAGTATCTGCTGACTAGAAGTATCTGCTGACTAGAAGTATCTTCTGACTAGAAGTATCTGCTGACTAGAAGTATCTGCTGACTAGAAGTATCTGCTGACTGGAAGTATCTGCTGACTGGAAGTATCTGCTGACTGGAAGTATCTGCTGACTAGAAGTATCTGCTGACTAGAAGTATCTGCTGACTAGAAGTATCTGCTGACTAGAAGTATCTGCTGACTAGAAGTATCTGCTGACTAGAAGTATCTGTTGAATAGAGATAAGGCCTGAACTAAGGAGGAGATAAAGGGCGTAGAAAGAGGGGGGCTGAGTCGGGCTTGCCCAGAGGGCTGCAAAAATTACTCTCTCCCTTTTACTGGAAAAGGTTCATTTCATTTTGTATTTACTCATCGTGTAATAAAGCCTCATAATTATTTAAATCAGCAATAAGGGTGATCATTTCCTCCAAAGAAACACCTGCCTATCGCTACCTCCATAGTTTGGATTTCTTAAATAGATTTATTGTTATTATCTTTTTGTTAGTTTTAACATTTCTGGTGAGCCGGACGTGATAGGCTTGGTGGTGAAATGGAGGAGGTGAACAAGAGACGTCGTAGGGCGGTGAGAAGAAACTTTACAAGATTAATTAATGATTTAAATATCGAACTGAAAGAGACTTCAATTGATAGTAGAAGGGTGGATGTAAAATTCAATAGGATAGAGGTTCTCTATGTAGAACTTGTGAATCTAAACGTGCTATGCCAGTCAGTCCTATTAGCCAAAGATGAGGCTAGTGACGAAGAAGTCGATAGGGAATTTCAGGAATGTGAAAAATACATCTGGGAGAGATTTATTATGGAGCGAAGAGTTAGGGCTTTGCGTGAGCAGGGGAAAGATGTTTTTTCTATTGGTGGTGGAAATAGAGAGGCAGATTTAAAGAATATGGGAGATCTACAAAACTTTAAGGGCAACCCAAGGGATTGGATCTCAAGGTGGGGGCAATTTGATAAAATTAATGCTAATGGAAAATATGAAGATGTATATTTAAAGAATAGGGAAGATTCTGAAGCTGAGTCCAAAGGCGATAGAATAAGGGATTCGGAAGCAGAGCCTAAGGGCGAAGGCGTAAAGGATTCTGAAGCGAAGCCTAAGGACGAAGGAATGAAAGATTCTGAAGATCAGCCTAAGGGCGACGGAAGAAAGGATTCTGATAAAGTGAATTCTAAAGACGCAGATGAAGTAAAAGAATCTGAAGGTCAAAAAGCAGGAGATGAAGGCGATGGAAAAAAGGATTCTGAAGCTGAGCTCAAAGGCGGAGTAAAGGATTTAGAAGCGGCAGTTAAATGCAATGAAGTGAAGGATTCTGAAACTGCAGTTGATAGCTTTGTAGGTGTGAAGGAAGCTGAGGCTAAAGTTCAAGCATCGAGGAAATTGGTGGAAGCAAGACCAATTGGAGATACGGAATCTAAAATAAAGGGTAATTATAGGGAAACAGAAGCCCAAGATTTGAAACCATAAATAGATCTGATTATGCAGAGAATAAGGACGATAAATACAACAAGGGAAAAGATCATGATGGAAATGAAGCGAAAAATATAAATGAAGAACATTGTACAGAGTCAAAGAACTTGGAAGAAGTAAAGCAGCTAGGTGTAGAACAGGGTACTGATTCAAAGGTGGAAGAAAAGTTAGATGCAGAACAGGGTACTGATTCAACGGTGGGAGAAAAGCTAGATGTAGAACAAGGTACTGATTTAAAGGAGGAAGAAAAGATAGATGTAGAACAAGGTATTGATTCAAAGGTGGCGGAAAAGGATATAGATGTAGGAAAAGGTACTGATGCAAAGGTGGAAGAAAAAATTATTGATCCAAAAGATTGGTTGAAGGAAGGGCTCGTCGATAGAGTTAATGAAAATCCACCTGAACTAAAAGGACACTATTTGCCCCGTCACCTTTTGTTAAGGAGTGAGTCCAAAACGACACCTATACGGCCAGTATTTGACGACGCTTCCAGTCGAGGACGCAACGGACTATCCTTGAGGCGATATTTGAAAAAGATACCCAATCTACTGAGGAGAATCCCGGAAATAGGGATAGAACTTCGGAAAAATAAGTACGGAGTTTTGGCCGACATGAGGAGATATTTCCAGGTGATGGCCATCAAGGAAAATGATTGGGACTACCTCCGATTTCTTTGGAAGAAGAAAATGGACAACTGATGGTTTTTGGGAGGGAAATGGTTGTAGTGACGATTTTAGTTAAGTGCCCCGTACCTCAAAATCCGGAATAAAAGTCAAAAGGTGTCTACAGAGGTAAGACGACGCCACTTCGTCCTGTTTTCGATGCTTCCAGCGCTGATTCCAAGAAGGCCTCTGCCACTTCCTCCCAAAACAAGAAGTCAAGGATGAAATCCATGGACCTGGTTGTTGAGGCCATGGTGTACAGTCTTTCAGTAACAGAGCTGGACAGCCTCTTTTGAGAGAGAGGGCAAGATGGTGGCTCAGGACAAACTGGATAGAGAGATAAATTGAATGGCGGGTTTTCGTGGGAAACCGAGTCAAGGGAATTAAAGTTAGAGCAGATGGCAGTGTCGAGAATCTCAAGTGGAAGGCTACTTGGTGAAATTCTTTCAAAATCTAAAAGCGGAAGCATAATGAGACTTGATGAGCTCTTCTGGGGTAGAAAGTTGGTTCCTGTTGGAAAAGGCACCTTCCATTTTCCCACAATTACAAATACAACTATAAATGTAATATGCGAAAACTAAATATCATACCATAAAATTTCCATACCCCATTGCATTTCATTCCTGCCTGTGTTATAAATTGTTAATTACGAAACTCTATCGAATGTTGTACCCACGCCATAACCTTTTCTCTTAGAAAATTTCGTAAATTCATTACTTTATAATTTTCTAAACCTAATCACCGCTAATAATCTCCAATCTAACGATTTATCTGAACATCTTTACGCAAAACTTACTGAGAAACTAAGGTTATTTCACCGAGAGAATCCCAGGAACCTCGTGGACGAAGTTAATTAAGATAGTTACTAATAAATATAAAGACCCGCCTCAAACTATAACACCCTTATCTTTCTTATGTAACATGAGACCAAAGGAGACGTCATCTTGGCCTCCATAAAAGGACAATTAAATCCCTAAAATGGCGTCCATCGCCACGGCGGTATTCCAATCTTCATCCCAACGACAACAAATTCAAGGACGCACTGAACTTCCCCTAGTTTTTTTTCTACTTCGTCTTTCCCTCCCTACTTCTAAAGGGGTGGAATGACCTTTGTATCTATCATTAGCAGCATCATTATCAGAGATAGCCCTTCCTACTTCAACACTCTTGCCTGTCCATCAATCAATTATAGGGCCACATTGCCTCCCCGTAGGCCAAATTAGAAAGAAACCAGTAATCTTGCACCTACACCTAGACATTGTGTGTAAATATGTTCCTTTTTTTTTCAGGAACGAATATTTTGTTTCCTTTTAACTTTTTTCTCATTTATTTGTAAATAGACTTACAGTTTTACTGGTTTTGTGGTGTTGGACTTTGTTTTTTAACTTACAGATGTAGATAAAACATTTCAATATTAATCGATAATATCATTTTGTTTATTAACCATCAAAATTAATGCCATCAAATACCAATCAACCCTTTATATCACACACACACACACAAGCCTTTTTATTGGGGCATCCAGCCCTATACATGATTCCCCTCTACAGGATTTAGCAAAGGAAGATGTTTCAAAAGTAAAAACTAGAATACAAGAGGTAATAAGGAAAAAGAAAAGAGAGAAGAAAGAAAAAAACAAACAAAAATAAATATAACCATATATACAAAAATAAACATACAGAGCAAAAGGAACCATACATGATTAAATATTTAAATTAAAGTACCAATGTTTAGGATATGTCAAGGTTAGGATATCATGAGAGGGCTAGTGTGGAATCAGCCGCGTTCAATCTTCGCCCTCTTCCTCCAAGCAAACCACGACATTCGGCGAATCCATTATTCTCCAACGGACATTGACTGCGGCCTTGTAGAATTTATATAAACCGAGGGAGAGACCCTGATCAACCAACAGTGTGTTCATCCAGCTGCAAATTTGTTGGCAGTCAGGTTGAGACCAGGGTAAGTCACCCAAAATTTCTTTCCTCTGTTTCTCTAAGCAAGAGCATCCAAATATTATATGCATAATTTCGTCTTGTATTCTGTTTTTACACAGATCGCAAGTTAGAGTCAAATCAATCTTCCAGCGCTTTGAACGATTTTCTGATCAACCCTTTATATATTATTACCTTTAATATTTTTATTTTCCTTTTTTTTCATCATGTTTAGACTTAGAATTTTACAACTTCAACTATTTTAGACACCATTAAAAAAAAACCTACACCTAACAATATTTATAATATTTCTTAAACAGATAAAACATTTATCATTTTATTTTTCTTAATAGATTTTCAAAATGTTATTTTGACGCTTCCCTAACAACCTCTAACTCTATCCCATGAACCTTTCCTCCCAACTTTTTACATCCATCAAGAGATTATTGTTCGTCAGCCATTTTCTTTTTTTTTTTATTGATTAAACTAACTAGAAGACCCTTCCTCGCTATATCATTCCAAATAGTGAGCTCAGGAGACCCAGTTAGAATTTTATTTTTTTTCTCTCATCGTCCGGCTCATCATTTTTTCATTTTTCAACTTTTTCTTTTCACCACACAAGCCGGACACAATCAAAATGACAGCAATAAATCTCTTACATCCACCTCTCCTTTCCCACATCCTTCAAACCTCCAACTACCTTCCAAGGGATTCCAGTTCGCCGAACATTTTTGTTTTTTTTCATTGATTAATCCGACTGGAACAATCCTTCTTCGCTATACCCACTCCCAATAGTGAGTTCAGGATATCCAGCGCGATCTTTTTATTTTCTTTTTCTCGTCGCCCGACTCATCATATCAATTCACCATTTTTTCAAATTTTCACTTTTTTTTTTCTCATAATTCAACCGGGCACAATCATTATGGACAACAGGGATCCCTCTTACCCCTTTTACCTCTACCTCCCCCTTTTACCTCCATCAATCTTTCCACCTCTTTTCGCTGTCTGAGCTAATGATGCAGACGGAATATCTTAGGCCTTCTGTTAATGAAAACAATGCCTCACTTAAACAAGTTCGCATTGCATTGCAGAATGCTTGGGATACTACTTTGCAGAAACATACTCAGATAACCCCTTTCCCCTTTTCAACCTTAGCGTCACATTATACGTTCAGTCAATAAACTAACTTCATTTTTTTTCGCTCATATTTTATTCAATAAGATATTATTTTCCTTGTACGATTCATTTTACCATTTTGTATTATATACTTTCTCTTAATCTTGTATCATTCATTTTGTGCGTTTTTATTTTTATAACCTTAAATTTTATTTCATTGATACACCACCATTACAACATCTTTCTCTGTTTAACTTGTAACTTTATAATAATTTTAACTAATTTGTATACAAATTATTTCTTTTATTCTTTTATAATAGGTTTGTTAGGTCATCATTCATTACATGTCATTCCCACAACCAAACCTTCATCACCCGGGACACATTCTGTAGCATATTTTGAGTTAAGATAGTTCACAACCTTCTGATATTTATTATAACCCCATCTCTATATAAAAATATGTAACAAATGGATGTCACAATAAAACAAAAATATAATATAATATAATAAATACATATATTTGATACACAGTGACTAGTAGTGAAGAGATACGAGATAATTAAGTGTGATCAAAATTACCTCTGTCTTCAAAAAAAACAAAAAAAAACAAAGAGTTTCAATAGTTATCAGTTGAAGAAGTAATATATTACCTATGTGGCGCTGAGTTTGTTGTTGACACACATTAATATGTTATAATACCTTGATAAAGGTTGGCGTTCAGCCAACTGAAATATTGGTAAAATAAATGATATTTTGATCCAATATATGTCTTTTTAATTAAATATTACCCATATACAAAGGGATTGAAATGATAAATAAGAACATAATATATTTATTTTAAAATTATCATTTTGAATGAAATATCGTCATTATTTATATTTCTATAGTTTCCAGAGAAATCTAAAGCTTATATAAATATAGTAATATATAAACAAACTTTATAACTTTGATTAAATAAATGAAGAGACTGATAAATATTATAGAAATAAAAATGTGTAAGGATTATGATTAGATATGTTGTGTTGATAAATAAAAATATGTTACAAGTATAAATATATACAAAAATGATAAAATGTAAAAATATTGAATAAATAATTTAGGAAGATATAAATTCTCTATAAATTTCTGGTAGGTAATTTTCCTACTTATGCTTTCTGTATCTTCTATAGAGGCCCAGCTTTTTAATATATATATATATGATAGTTATTTTGAATTATCTCGAATCTTATAGGTTGAACTAATTTGTTTTCGTTAATTTCTTTTTAAGAGGGCATACCAATAGGTCATAAAATTCGTGGTAGGTAGTAATTAAATAATGCTTTTTCTATAAGTGCATCACAGGTTTACAAATAATAATATAATATTATCTTTCATAGTCTAAAATATAAGTAATGGGACATTTTGGAGAGAAATTGGGAAGGTTAACACCAAAGAAATATTATTCGATTTTCTAATAGGATATTCGAGAATTAGGGAAAATTAAATAGTGAAGAGATTTGCGGTAGAAAAGGTGGAATGGCCTCTCATAATGGTTAAACATTTATATTCAATATGGCACTTCTAATGATTTTGAAGCAAGAAGTTGAATATTCTTTGAGTGTGAAAGCTTGCAAAAAATAGGAACTTACCCTCTATTATTAATTTGTTTATTCTTTTCTTTGTCGTCTGTTTTCACAAGTTGAATCTGGTTTGAAAATGTATAAAAATTAGATGAATCTTTTGTTGCATTAAATACGAGATAATTAACTCGTTCCTATATATATCTAAAAAATTTTAATGTTTAATAAAATAATTTTATAAATCTGAGAGTTGTCTTCAAAAACGATCCAACAGTTTTTACAAAGTTTCAACATAAGGATGCAATAAAAGTTGTTATAGAGTTTATTTTCTATGAGATGTATTGTAGTGAAGTGTCTATAAAAATATAAGTGTAAAATAGTGTCATATAAATACACACAATGAATATATTTTATTAAATAAAATGTACTTAACTTTAATAAACCAGTTATAAAGAGTGTAGTTGTTCGAAAAATAACTTTTTACAATATATTGTTAATTTCTATTAATATATAATGAGATTCTCGCGCAATTCTGGCCTTAACTACCCGTTTCATGATTTTTCAGGATGCCTTAATGACCAGTTTTTTTGGTCGTTGAGGTACAGCTTGCACCACGCTGATGAGGGCCAACAGTCCGAAACGCGTCCGTGGTTAGCTTTTCTTGATTAATCAAGAATGGGTATTTGGCCAATTCTGGAATAATTAAAAATCAACGAGAAGAGTTGATATTTATTCCGATAGATGGCGCAAGCCATCAGCAACTTTCAGTTACACGATAAGAAGATGCCTTTTTCTTTATAATGAGATTATATTGTATTACTTTCAATATCCTTTCAAATATACACTTTGAACTAAATCGACAAAATATTAAATAAATGGCTCACACAGCAAAATTTATTATCTACTATATAAAAAACTAAATGTAAGATATTACTTTCATTTTAACTAGATGTTGAATAAGGTAATCAAAAGCTCTGACACACAATAAAATATATATTATATTAAATAGAACTTTGAATATTATTTTATTTATTACCAGTTGCGACACGCTATATCCGATCTGGATAATTGCGCGTGAAACTATTTACAATAATTCATATTGTAGTAGAGTAGGTAACAGAATTATCAAAAAGAAAATAAACAATTAAGAAAAAGAGCATTTAATAAACATATACATTAAACAAATAAGCAACAACATAAGCAGATAGAATAAATCGTAAGGTAGTTATTTACAGTATGTTAAGCAATGATGGAAGTTAATTTAATGAAGTTATCTGTAATAATTAGTATCGTGGAGAGAGAAAGTTGATCAAGTTGAGCTATTTACAATAAGTTATGTTCTAAAGTAACTTATTAATTATTTACATTGATGTAAACAAGTCTTTGAATATTATGGAAAAATTCCTTTTAGACAACGACATTGGTTCATACTGTATAACAATTAATGCTGATTATTGATAGGTTTTTCTATTTAAACATAATTTTAACATATTCTATGCGGTATATATCAATGAATAAAAATGAATGCGGATCAGGCAACATCCAACTTCATACACACAAGGCAAAGAAATAATAATTGCCTATAAAAAGATTATAGTCATTGAAGTTAAAATTCAAAAGGCACATGCAATATCAATTAGAACATTTTATAGCTCTCTATAATTATATAAATATTATCGCTTATATGTATATCTGTCATTCTAACTAATCATTTTAATGTCAAAATAGATTATGATGACGAGGGAGAATCATATCAAGGTGAGATATTATCTATGATATATATGTAAATTGATATAAGTATAATAAATTATAATAAATATAAATCTAATTAGGTATTTTATGTTAATGTAAATATTGATAAGAAAGGAGAATAATGATATTCAAAATTGAATATAAATATGTTTAATTAAAAAGGCATATATTGAATCAAAAAAAAAATATTTTACTTGCAAGGGGTAGAGCGTCATTGATCCAATATTGATCCAATATAGTCCTTTTTAATTAAAGATTTAATTATGAATTGCTCTATTTTCAAAAATATAAATATGTAAAATGTTATAAATACAGTTTAATAAATTATTATTTATAGAAATCTAAAAATATAATTTATATAGATAGTGAAAAAGAGATAGCAGGAGAGAATCTGAGGAAGCTAGTTGATTGTTTTTCAAATTCCACTGAATATTTAAATATGTAAAATAATATTGTTGGAGCTTGGATCCTAACAATATTAAACTTCTGTCTAGCTCCTTAGCCTTTTGTCTGGTCTTAGATGTTGACGATATCTGGCAGACTGTACACCAGACCTGACTACTGAGACCTCTCTAGGTGCGATGTAGCAGCAAGCTGTTTAAATGACCAAACAGCCTCACTGGTTTTATCTGACTGACTCAATTTATTATAACTTTCACTCTTTTTATACACCTATATTTACAATTCGATAGAATAAATCCCTTGAATCAATATTAAAATAAATATAAAATATTAATATAAAAATGGCGTATTAAGTATATAAAATAGTTTCTCCCGAAGAAGGGTTTACTTGCCCGAAAACTCGAGATATTTTTTAATAAAAATATTTTTAAAAGAAACTTTTCCCTGGAGGCTTTATGTTTTTATTTTAACATATATTTACATAGGTTAGAAGAAATAAAAATTTACATAATTATAGAACACAATGCAACCTGTCAAGTTATTTTGCATAGCTAGGCGCAAACATATATAAATACGAGATATTAAATATAATAAAATATATCATGCAGATATAGATAGTGAGATTAAAGGATAGTTTAAATATGGTGATTAATGGCTTTTAATATTTTCCTACTTGTAAAATGTCATATCGTGACTTTCATTAAAAAACAATTGATATATCTCTGATATGATGTTTTAATTATTACTATTCTGAATATAGAGCAATCCATAATATATGTATATTTTGAAAATAAGGCTTATATTGGATTGTAATAAGATTATTTATTAATCCGATATTTCAATGGACCAATCGTCCATCTTTTACGAGGTTTTTGTTATGAAGCACGTAGCAGGTCGCGTGCTTCACGGCAAAATACCTCGTAAAAGATGGAGGATGGGTCCGTCGAAATATCGGATTAATAAATAATCTTATTACAATACAAATCAAGCCTTATTTTCAAAATATACTTATTACTATATATGTGGTATTCTAACTAATCATCTTAATATCAAATATAGATGATGAATATAATGAGGAAGAATCATATCAAGGTAAGAAATTATCTATGATTTATATAAATATATGTAAATTGATGAACGTATAGATATAATGATATATAGAAATATAAAAAAATGGCATATCCTGACCAGGAGCACATGTGCTTTACAGAAGGCAGAGCGCCATCTGGTGGAACAGAAATCAACTAAACATTGATTTAGCCTGTTACCTGATATTTGGCCAACCCAATTTCTCGATAAATCAAGAAAAGCCATCCACGAATCAGGGAACAGGTTAAATCAATGTTTAGTTAATTTCTGTTCCACTAGATGGCGCTCTGCCTTCTGTAAAGCACATGTGCTCCTGATCAGGATATGCCATTTTAATTTTTGATTTCAACACCTGATCTTTTTATCTTTAATTTTTTTCTTTCGTTTTTTCATATAGAAATATAATAAACTATTTCATATAGATTGTTTTGCTATATTATTGTTTCACTTTTTATTTTTAATTACTTTCTCGTATAATTTGTTTATAACTGTTTCTGTTTAAAAAATGTTAATCGACGCAATTATCACTACCCGGGATATAGCGTTTTGAAATAAAATAATATTTTATGTAGATATAAATATCGATAAGAAAGGAACGTAATGAGATTTAAAGTTAATATGAATATGTAAATATGTAAAAAAGGTTATAAATACAGTTTAATGTATTATTATATCTAGATATCTAAAAATATATTTTATATAGATAATGAGAGAGATAGCAAAAGGTCTGTAGAAATTATAATTTATAATGTGTTATGTACTCTTCTACCTAATATTCAACAATCTTAGGTAGTGTAGTTTCTATTAAAAGAGATTGTATGTTACTGTTATATATTTATATAATATTTTATTATTACAGAATTATCATAAGAACTAAAAACATGAATATCTCACCACGCTATATATTGATTACATCACACAACAACAACCAAGTCCTTGGTCAAAATCATATAAACATATTATATATTACAATATGTATGAAAAAAAAACACATTTTCAAAAAATATTCACAAATTTTAATGAAAGATGACAATTTAATTTATAAATAATAAATATATTTTTGAATATTATAGAATAAATATTTTTAGACATCAACATTGGTCTGTATATAATATTTTATTCTAATAATTGATTAGTTTTAATGTTTTAACAAATATTTAACACAATCTCAACCTTGTATAAATATGAAGGTAGGCCAGATAATATCTATATTTAAAACTAAAAATTAATAGAAGTATATGATAAAAGGTTATATTTACTGAAGTCTTCTTCTTATTTCTTATCTACACTCAATCATATTAGGGTATCAAGCTTGTAAAGCTTGAGACTTGACAACCATCATGACTGGGTTAAGACAGGGAGCACTACTCAGTGGCAGGCCGACTTATCTCCAAAAGAAATGGCCGCCTCTAACATGAGGAACAGACGCCATGTGCAGCCGCTCCTAACATGGAGTACAAACGCTGCTCATCCTGTATCCCTGAAGCCCTTACAGGGTACTATCAACCGGGCCAGCTGAGCCCAGGTTTTTAGTGAGATTGTTACTGCTCCCCCTCCTCCTTTTTCATCCGGGCTTGGGACCGGCTAAGGCGGAGTTATTGAGGTCAAAATTTAAAATGCATTTGCAATATTATTCAGATTTTGTATAGCTCTCACTACCTATATATATATATTATCTCTTATATATATTCATATGTATATGTGTATATCTATCATTCTACTAATCATCTTAATATTAAAATAGGTGATGATTATAATGGGGAAGAATCATATCAAGGTAAGAAATTATCTACTATATATATAAAAATATGAAATAATGAAGAGGCGTATATTGGATTTAATAAAATATTTCTTTGCCAATATTTCGGTTGGCTGAACGCCAATCCTTTATCAAGGCATTACATTTTTTGTATAAACAAGTTTGGCATTAAGCCAACCAAAATATTGGCAAATAAATCTTTTATTAAATCCAATATATGCCTTTTTATTATCTAATGAATTAAATATGGATTACTCCTTTTTCAAAACAAAATACAAAGATATGTAAATTGATGAACGGTATTTAAAGTTTATCTTAATATGTAAATATGTAAAAAGGTTTTAAATGCAGTTTAGTGAATTATTATATCAAGAAATTTAAATATATATTTTAAGTAGATAATGAGAGAGAGAGATAGTAAAAGAGGATCTGAAGAAGTTGATTAATGGTATTAAAATTTCTCTGAATATGTTCCGGTTCCAGTTCCAAAATCACTTTATTAGGTACCGCTCAACATGAGCAACCTAGTTTATGATAATTGAAACAATGAATAATATGTGAAGGTTATTCACATATTAAACAAAAGGTTAACGTGGGATTAAATCCCGGTTCATGGCTGTCGGGAATCAAGGGTGTTATTCACTAGTCCACCTACTTTTCTGCGTTCTCTGAATATGTAAATATGTAAATAATAAATGTATGTAAATAAAAATGTAATAAATGGTATTTAAACAAATATTTAGAATTCTAGAGGTTTATTTCAAAGCTTAAAAGAAACTTGCATTAATAAATAAACCATTTTATTGCTCTCTGCTTATGATATATTCTCAATTATATGTATAGCTGTGTTATTCTAACTAATCCTCATAATGTTAAAATAGATGATGATAATGCTTATGATGATGAAGAGGGAGAATCATATCAAGGTAAGAAATTATGTGTAATATATTGTAACGTTTTTGTTATATGTTAAAATGTTGTAATGTTAAAATATATTTTTACACTGTTAATTTAATTTGTTGTTGTTTTATAATGATGAATATGCAAATTACATTTTTATTTTTTTTTTTATTATTTATTTCGTCTCAATTTACAGGTGTTACATTCGAGTCACCTTGTCCTGGCTATTTACACATGGCGAGTTGGTGGAGTAGAGGTGATCCCCCCGGACCTTGCAGGAGGGCACATTGTTGTTGTTTATTATCGTTTGTTTATATATTAAAATTACATTAGATGTGATGATGATAACAAAATTGACATTTTAAATTAATATACAAAATTTATTGAAAAAAAAAAGAAATATTCAATTATAATAGGAAACTTTAATAGAATGTATTTTATGCAGATATAGAAATTGACAGTATAAGGGTGAATAATATCATTCAAATATTAAAAAAAAAAGTGAATAAATGTATAATAATATGAATTTTTAATAAATAACGATATATAAAAATATAATGAAATATAATATTTCATGTAGATATAGATTATGATATTGAAGTCTGGGGGTGGAAGGGGGAGATTAAAGAAGGTTGTAATTGTCTTTTGAACTTCTATGAATATTTAATCTTTAATAAAAAAGACATATATTGGATCAAAATATCATTTATTTTACCAATATTCTAGTTGGCTGAACGCCAACCTTTATCAAGGTATTATAACATATTTAATGTGTGTCAACAATAAACTCAGCGTCACATGTGTGGAGGAAGGTAGTGGCTCTGAGTTTGTTGTTGACACACATTAAATAGGTTATAACACCTTGATAAAGGTTGGCGTTCAGCCAACTGAAATATTGGTAAAATAAATGATATTTTGATCCAATATATTACTTTTTAATTAAAGATTTATTTATGGATTTCTCTATTTTCAAATCTATGAATAGGTAAATGTGTATATAAATTATGATATCTAAAAATATAAAATGAAATGTCATGCAGATATAGATGGTGATAGTAAAGGTGAATATGAAGAAGGTAAATAATAAAATTTAAAATTTTTCTGAATTTGTAAATATGCAAGAGTTATAATGAAATATAATAAAAAAATATAATATATCTAGAATTCTACTCATATACTTTACCTTATATAGATATATTCATTTTGAATGAACTAGGGACATAATCTTTGAGGACAGTATATAGAAATACATACAATTACTTTTTTTTTATTTCTTATCCCTAGTACACGTCGTACAGGCCATGATAATCATGATGGGTTGTTAGCGACTGCTTTTTACTGTAAGCGCACCACATGTCTACACATGTGAAAAGCAGTTCGACTTTTCACTTACAAATGTGCCAGAGCCCCGTTTGGTTACTTGCACTCGCTGGTGGGTTTGGACTTTTGCAAGATTCGGGGGCCATTGGAGCATTTTTTTTAAACAGAAAAAAGTGTCCAATGCGGGAATCGAACCCGGGTTGTAGTGGTCGAAAACCAAACGGTTTAACCAACCTTCCAACGACCCCCCTCACATACAATTATAAATATATAATATACTTGGAGCATATTGCTTTACCGCAAATTGCAAGTAAAAGTTTTTAAAACACAATATATATATATATATATATTGTACAAATGAATATACTGGCAATGTATTTATTTTAAATAACACCACCAAGTATTATATCTACAGACCTTACTGCGATGATATGAGTTATTGAATAAGAGGGATTGGCTCTCATCAGTAGTGAAACCTCTCAGCGGTTTCGCCAAATTAATCTCTAGACCGCTTCACTATTGTATTGGAATGGTTTGGAATATACCCTGTATTTTCTATGGAAGGTAGCTTAGGGGTCTTTAGTGAACTATGGACATACGCTTATAGGTTTGTCGAGGTACATACATATAATTTCAAGGTATTGCATCGAGCAAAGATCTTCCGCAATAAAATGAATTGTATATAATCTACTAAAATGTATTTAGGCGCAAGTATCTCGAGCTGGGATATCGCGTCCGATATGTCATATAAAATAAATAAATAAATAATATATATTATTAAATTATATTTATTAATTTAAAAAACAATTTAAAAAACAATATATATATTTTTTTCAAAGTGTGGTGGGTTATTTATCCAATTTTATGACAAAGTGGTATATACTGCCATAGAAAAAAAATCAAATAAAATGATATTAATCTAATAAACGATAATTGTTTTATATGATATGCCTCTTCTCTTGTACAGATAAGCATGATAAGAAAATATAAAATATGATTGCCAAAAGTTGCCCTTATTTTTTAATTCTGTCTTTTTCCTATTCTACAATTGTACAATGCAATGTGATATGTCTTTAGAAACAGGGGAAACTGATTATCCCAAGCCAGGTAAGCATTATTATAGCTATATGAAATTTGAGTCAAAAGGCTATCCATCAATTAAGATTATATAATATATTTTTTAATGAATTAAATATTAATTAAATAAATTGTATCATTGCAGTATATATAAGGTCTGTAGAGATAATAGCTGATGATATAAAAAAACACATTGCCAGTAAATTTATTTTTACAAAATTTAAACGATAGATGGCAATTAAATTTATAAATTTAATAATCATAATTGAAAATATCTTTCTTTCGTTTCAGATATTATTGAAAAGGATGAATCTAACAAAGGTAAAAGCAATAGTTATGAATTAATCTTAATCCAATGATTTTTGCATAATAAATAAATAGTATATGCCCATTTATATTAAACTGTTTAAAAACTATCTTCTTTTAGATATTGATAATGAAGAGGAATCTAATCAAGGTAAGAAATATTCTTATAATAATTTACAATCTGAAAAAAATAACAAAAATGTGATATTGTATATATACTGGGATAAGATGCATAAATTATAAAAAAAAACTTTCCTGTTTCATGATTTTTCAGGATGCCTGAATGACCAGTTTTTTTGGTCATTGAGGTACTGCTTGCACCACGCTAATGAGGGTCAACAGCCCGAAACACTTCCGTGGTTAGCTTTTCTTGATTAATCAAGAATGGGTATTTGGCCAATTCTAGAATAATTGAAAATCAACGAGAATAGTTGATATTTATTCCGATTGATGGCGTAAGCCATCAGCAACTTTCAGTTGCACGATAAGGAGATGATTTTTTATAATTTACAATCTGTTTTAATATATGTATATATAAAATATATAGTTGTTGTTATAATAGTTAATTAAAGGAATGCCTTTATTTCTTTTATATAAAAGGGCGTACCTGGATCTGTAAAAAAAAATCTCAAAATATTTCGAGAGATTGCTCCCTCTTTATCAATTTATTTCACAGTTTGATTTCACAGTTTTAATAAAGAGGGAGCAATATCTCGAAATATTTTGAGAAAAAAATTGTTTTTCTTTACAGATCCAGGTACGCCCTTTTTTTATAATCTTAATTGATGGATCGCCTTTTGACTCAAATTTATTACTTTTGTTGACAAAGAATATTCGAAAGAAAGTAAAAAGAGAGTTTACAAATAGATCTAACATCTCTATTTAGAACAATAAAAAGTTCAAATTAAAAATAATATTATTAAATTAAATTTAATAGCCATCTACGTTAAAATTTTACACAAATAAATTTACTGGCAATGCGTTTCTTTTAAATATCATCAAATATTATCTCTACAGACCAGTTACAGTAAGGTCTGTAGAGATAATCACACACACACAAAGCCTTTATTAAGACATTAGTCTTATACAGATTCTCCGTACAAGGTGCAATAACAGGAAAAGAGCAGCACAGGAAACCAGTAGTTCCGCAACTATATACAATTATTAGTAACTAGACGAATGGCCCGGGCAACGCCCGGGGTTTACCCGAGTGCGAATATATTCGAAAAACGTTGACTTAGGTGGTCGCTATTAACAGGGTGGTATGTATAGACAGGTGGATGTATCACACAGCTGATAACAGGGTTGTCTAGAGTGGTCGCTATAGACAGGGTGGTCTGTATAGACAGGTTTATGAGAGAGGCACAAACTTACAGGTTGTTGACGCTGCAAATCCCAGAGAGAGTGTTTTTTGTTGCATCATGCTGTGACTCACACGCCGACCCAAGGTCAACAGGGGTGGAGCAGCAAGCTTAGGCCTATCACCGCCTGGCGGCGCTGCTTGCGAGTTATATCTACAATTCTGCAAATAACTCTAAGGATATTCAAGATATTCAAGAAATTATTTTTCGAAAACCTTTCCGGGGATATACCTAATAATATCCCAGAATTTCATGGCGATTGGATGTATGGTTTTTGAATAACAGGGTTGTCTAGAGGGGGGCAGGGAGGACACGTGTTCCCTTGCAGCCAATGAGCGCGCATTCTATCCGTGAGCTTCAGACAAACAGACAAACAGACAGAATAAGGCAAATATATAAGTAGATAACGCGATGGCCCCTCGATGTTTCGTCATCATTCTGAGGTGTAAGAACAATAGCTTCCAAGTTCTTTTTTCTCCCTCTTTACACCTACTGCCTTGTAAAAATTATATAGGGCCTGAGCAACTAGTCTGCTTGTTTGGGCACTGGTTAACATCATTGTATCTCTGTAGAGATAATATTTGATGATATTTAAAAGAAACGCATTGCCAGTAAATTTATTTGTGTAAAATTTTAATAATATTATTATATGTTAATACAGATAACATGGCAAGAAATTTTAATCAAGGTAAGAAATTTCACAGAATAATTTTGTAACGTTTCCTATTTATAAATAAGGAATAGTCACAAAACTTTGTGTTTTAATATTTAATTAAATTACAACAAGATTACCAATAATATATAAACAAAAAATAACATATGCAAAATTAGAGATAAAGAAAGTATAGTGTTTCCGACTTCCTAACTATGAAGAAAATCAAAGAATAATAAGATATTTACATAATAAATACAAAGAATATCTTTAAAAAAATATACTTCGGCCAGTAAATCCTTTCATTACCTCGATGTTTCAACAAAAATCTTTTGTTCTCGTCAGGAGCAAACAAAAATTAAAACATTTAGCAAGGCGTTAAAAATCATTTAAAATATTTTTGTAGAAACGTCGAGGTAATAAGATTTACTGGCCGAAGTATCTTTATTTTCAAGAAATGTGAATACCGGTCAGGTAGCCTTTATCTTTACCATATACAAAGCATGTTACACATTAATACTTATTTTTAAAATTATTGATAATAACGAGGAAATAAAGCATGGTAAGTATTTATTTTCTATTATCTTAGAATAATTTGACAATTTTGTATAAATATAATGTCAACATTTGATGTTCCTCTGCTGGTTAATAAGTAATATGAAATGTGGTTGTCAAATATTGTTTTAATTTTTAAAATTGTTTTTTCCTTTTTATCTAAAATATTTTTACAATGTAATAAGTTTTAAAATTAAATATACTTCGACAAGTAAATATTTCTATTATCTCGAAAATGCGGCTTATGTTTGTAGACGTTTGACAAATTTTACCGGAAATATTTCTTTTGAACGAAAAATCGTAATTTATTTTAAGAAGAAATAACGACTATTTTAATCCTTAGGGATGAAGAATGAATTGTGAAGAGTAATGATAAACGGAAAAATAAAGGTGTCCAGGGATTCATCCCTAAGGATATAAATAGGCGTTATTTCTCCTCAATATAAATTACGATTTTTCGTTTAAAAGAAACATTTGCGGTGAAACTTGTCAAAAATACTACAAAAATAAAACATTTGGCAAGGCGTTTGTCGCGGAAATATACCCAGAGAAGTCTGTATCACTGAGAAACTATCCTTGAAAAACTCGCCCAGAAATAAATTTAGACGTTTAGTCTTTAAATGACTTGCAAAAAGGTTTGTTTATTCTATCAGTAAGTGGCGCACTCTCCTCAAACCACAGGCTCTTCTCTAGGCAAAGGCAGCATTCCTTTTTATAAACGAGGGAAAAAGAGAAAAATGCAAAGTATATATTTACATAAAGGAGAAATATTTCTAACAGCGTTAAAAATTATTCTAAGGCTGTAACAACTTTGAAAATGTCGCGTGAAAACGCCCTTGCAACCATAAAATAATTTTTAACGCTTTGCCAAATGCTTTAATTTTTGTTCGCTCCTGACGAGAACAAAAGAATTTTGTCGAAACGTCGAGATAATAAAAATATATACTGGCCGAACTATCTTTAATTTTAAGAACTATGAATGCTGGCCTATCTATCTTAACGATAATGTAATAAGTGTTATGTCTTTAGAAACAGGCGAAATGGATGATTCCAAACTAGGTAAGCATTACTAGCTATATAATTTTTATAGATCATATAGAACCTATGCTATTTATAATCAAATACAATGAAATTTTTCCATATAAAATATACTATGAAAAAGGCATCTCCTTATCGTGAAACTGAAAGTTGCTGATGGCTTGCGCCATCTATCGGAATAAATATCAACTGTTCTCGTTAATTTTTAATTATTCCAGAATTGGCCAAATACCCATTCTTGATTAATCAAGAAATCCGATAGATGGCGCAAGCCATCAGCAACTCTCAGTTAAACGATAAGGAGATGCCTTTTTCATAATTTATGCACCTTATCCCAGTACAATATCACATTTGTACTATTTTTTTCATATAAAATATAGTTAATATTTATAAAATCCTCGGATAAATATTTTTAATTAAAATCCCGTTTTAGGCAAAACATTTCAACTTTATAATAAGTGAATTAACTCTGATATACCTTCTACCTAGTTTCTGGGTATAGGATATACTCGTACATTCATTTTTGTTGCCCCAGTTGTTTTCTTTTTGGACAAGCTCATGACGTGTAAAAGCCGATTAATATGCTTGGTTCCGTTGTTAAATCTTGCCGTTAAACAATTTGAATATTTTTGATGCATTCACAATATTCACCTAAAAATAATAATATAAACATATCTAACTTATTTATATAAAAAATAGACACTTCGGCCAGTTGGAGTTTTTTATTTTCTCAACGTTTCGACAAAATTCTTTTGTCTTCGCCAGGAGAAGTAAACTGGCCGAAGTGTCTATTTTTTATATAAATATGAATGCCGGCCAGGCAGCCTCTATTTTTACGATATCTAACTTATTATATTCCTTTTTTTTCTACATTATTTTATAGTTATATCAAATCAGAGTAAGCTTGCTTCACTGTTAAATACTGTTGCATACATTTCTCTTTTCAAATTATTTTAACAATATTCTTAAAAAAGAAATTACTTTTATTATCAATTTTACAATTTTTCTTTTATATATATATGTGTGTGTGTAAAAAATATCACAAATGCAACATTGTACTGGGATAAGGTGCATAAATTAAGAAAAAGGCATCTCCTTATCGTGCAACTGAAAGTTGCTGATGGCTGGCGCCATCTATCGGAATAAATATCAACTATTCTCGTTGATTTTTAATTATTCCAGAATTAGCCAAATACCCATTCTTGATTAATCAAGAAAAGCTAACCACGGACGCGTTTCCGGCTGTTGGCCCTCATCAGCGTGGTGCAAGCTGTACCTCAACGACCAAAAAAATGGTCATTAAGGCATCCTGAAAAATCATGAAACGGGTAGTTAAGGCCAGAATTGCGTGAGGACGCTACACACCACACTGATGAGGGCCAACAGCCGGAAACGCGTCCGTGGTTAGCTTTTCTTGATTAATCAAGAATGGGTATTTGGCCAATTCTCAAATAATTAAAAATCAACGAGAATAGTTGATATTTATTCCGATAGATGGCGCCAGCCATCAGCAACTTTCAGTTGCACGATAAGGAGATGCCTTTTTCTTAATATATATATATATATATACATATATATGATATGATAATTTAGTACTGGAACCTCCTATCTGAAAGAATTAGTTTTCATAACCTACTTATACTTTTACACGTCAATGGCAGTTTATTTTTATTTTATTTTATTTCTATTTTATTTTATTTTATTTCGTTTTATAGTCGTTGTTCATACTTAGTTTCTGTAATAGCCATGTATTATATGTATTATATGTTTATTTACTTGCTTTGCTTAACTTCTATGAATGATCCTCCAATATTATGTTAATTTCTCTGGCACAATTTTACATAGTTGTCTTATTTTCTTACTTTTTGTATATATATATATATATATATATAGCTGATTGCCACTAATAATTTGTCTCGTTTTACACCAGTAGAAGGGTGATTAAGCCCGAAAGCTTGTGATCTGATATTGTATATTAAAGAAACTCTTTCCTCATCGAGTAGTTCGTTATTAAAATATATATATATATCTTATATAGAGAAAAAAGATTATTTTCTGTTTGAATTTAGATCATGTTGAGGATTATTGTAATGGTGGTGCAGTCGTGGCTAAAATCTTGAAATAAAAATAATATTGAAGATCATAGATTTCTTTATTTGAGCTGAGCAATATATATGAATAACATAATTTGATAAAAGTGATGCCTGGCTTATGGCGTAAGAATAAAAAAGGAAAAGCTTATTTACATAATGTAAAAAAGTTTTGGGTCGACCAACGGGGAACAACAACAATGAGTATTTATAGAGAAAGCGTGACCTCTGGCGGTCGATTTATACAGAGTATTTATATCTATGAAATTATAATTTTTTTTAAATAAAATATTTTAATATAACATTTTAAATAATATCTTAATATAACATATATATGTTATGATGCGTTATATATGTATGTGTTGGATATAGATTAAATGCATTACCTATATAGATATATATGTTCAAGTAATATATATAAATATATTACTGCAAGGCATATATAGAGGATTAAGCTGTCTCTTTCAATATTTATATTTATTGCAGTAAGGTCTGTAGTTTATATTTTTATAACAAATATCAAAAGAAACACATTTCCAATATATAAATAAATAAATAAATATATATATATTATAGATATAAAAATATATAGGATATACATCGTTCAAGGTTTTGAATATGTATTATTAAATTTTAGATTATAAATATTAATAACAAACATCACTAATAGAACATATGTTTGAATGCAGATATAAATGACATTAAAATGGCATCAACTACAAGTAAAAACACTCTTATATTGGATATTAATATATTGTAATTTTTTAAATATATATTATTGAATGAATATATGGAAGGATGGTCTAAACCGTTAGTTTTCGACCGCTACGACCCGGGATAGAATCCCTCATTGGGTACTTATTTATTGTGATTTTAAAAATTCTCCAATGGCCCCGATTCTTGCAAAGGTTCAACCTCACCAGGGAATGCAATTAAACAAACATGGCTCTGGCTCACTTGTAAGTTCGAAAGTCGAACTGATTTTCACATATGTAGACATGTGGTGTACTTTCAGTAAAAGCAGTTGCAATTTCTACCCATCATGATTATCGTTGCCTGTACCACGTGTTCTAGGGATAATATAAAACAAATTAATATCTGACAAAATTCATATTGTAAAACGACACTTGAAGTTACACCGCATGAGTTTCTTTTCAATGAAAAATCAAACTTTATTTGAAGGTGAAATATTGACCATTTCTAAACTTTTTGGATGAGGTATGAAAAGGTGGATTATGAAGAGTAATGATGAACGGAAAAATAAAATTCATATTACCTAGTCATCAACGTTTATTTATAAATTAATACGACATTAAATAATGTGGGTTATTTGTGTCCATATTACAAGAGTATAGCATACAAGAAATATAATTAGAATTAAACCGGAACAAGCAGATTCGTGCTAATTATCTGTTTTGATAAATCATTATGCCTATCTATGAACTATTGTCATTGTCTCTATCTTTCTGAAAATAATGAAGATATGAACATAAAATGAAGGGATTTAAGAACGAATGTTTCTTCCGTACACAATACAAACTTCTTCTGTCCTTCCTGCGACGAAAAAAAATATTGGGAGGGCTTGGCTTATCAGTGGTGAACCCTCCCAGCGGTTTGGCGATTTTAATCCACCACCGCTTCTTAGAGCTCTAATAATGTATTGGAAGATTCTGCTTATATACGCAGTACTGAAGGGTAGAATCTCAGAAATGGGTTTCGAGAAAACTATGGGCATAAGATTATAGTTTGTATTATGTATAAAAGAAACATTCGTGCCTAAATTCATTCATTTGATATATATAGATGGCGTGTTATTGCCTTGTGTTAAAGATATGAATAAGACAAAATTGAATATTTACAAACGCGCTTTTTCCGTGATAAACTAACCTTGACGTATGTGCACGGTGGAATTTGTGGATATATTTTGGACCTGGAGGCTGTTGTTGGGTTCTGTGTTGCCTGGAGTATAGGAGTTCTATCTATGCTTCCTTCCTGTGGTGAATCTGTATAAGACCGGTGGTCTTAATAAAGCTTTGTGTATGTGAAGATATTTTCTGGCATCAATAATATATTTTGACTATAGATATTACGCTATAGATTTTTCGTGAAATCAATTTATAACACTAATATAATTTGTTTGCTTACAGGTAGTGGTGATCTGAAAATATCCCATACAGGTAAGATAATCGAAAGTTATATATAAATACATTATCATATATAGATTATATGGTTTATAAATAAATATATTGTGAACACGTATATCTAATAAATATATTTGATTGTCTACAGATATTGAACATAGAGAATAATCATATACAAGTAAGCATCTTCACTTATATTATAGTGTATTTAAATAAAAAGGCAAATATTGGATCAAATTATCATTTATTTTACCAATATTTCAGTTGGCTGAACGCCAACCTTTATCAAGGTTTTATAACATATTAATGTGTGTCAACAACAAACTCAGTGCCATATAACTAAGTTTGTTGTTAACACACATTAATATGTTATAATACCTTGATAAAGGTTGGCGTTCAGCCAACTGAAATATTGGTAAAATAAATAATATTCTGATCCAATATATGCCTTTTTATTTAAAGATTTATTTATGGATTGCTCTATTTTCAAAATTATAATGTATGTGAAAAATAATAGAAAAAAAGGTCAAGTGTTGATACTAAAAACAAAGAGGGCATATCCACACCACAAGCACATGTGTTTCTAGATGACAGAGCGCCATCTAGTGGAACAGAAATCAACTAAACATTGATTAAACCTATCCCCTGATATTTGGCCAACCTATTTTCTTGATAAAACATGAAAAGCCATCCATATTTTTTATTATAGTGTATATAATATTTTTTTACATGAATATATAAACATTTATCATTTGAAAAAAAATCATTTAAAAAACAGAAATATATTCGCGTGTGTAACAATTATATATGAATAGAGAGGTGAGTATAATTTTAATATAAGAATCAAAATTTTAGAAATGATATGGATTTTGATATTATTTTTATTACATGTTTGTGTGACATGATTAAAGTATTGGTTTGTAATGATTTTTTTTTTGTGAATTAATAACAATACAAACACACACGCACAAGAATTTTCTGATTTATTGTTGTTGTTAGCGCCAATAATATAGTTTTGGAATTTAATGACTATATGACGAATATTCTTCAATTAGATTAGTTAGTGGCTATCATTTGGAGCTCTTCTAGTAACCTTCTGGTAGCTTTCTTTGATCCCTACCAACCACCTAATTGCAGATCTTCCTCTCTTCCTTCGAATATAGATAACAAAAACATATTTTCTAAACCAAATTCCCCACATAATATGTTCGAAGTAGGCCACTCTTTGTTTAGATATTTGATATTCAACGGATCTAACACGAATAATTTCATTTAAGATTGAAATATTTGTCTATGGACTTCTGGCTGATTTAAAATATGAAACTAAATAGTATAAAAGGTTATTGTAGAAAGGTATTATAACTCAGTTTATTTTATACCTAAATGTAATATTGTGTGCATATACAGTCGAACTTGGGTAATTTGTAGCCTAAAGGGCAAAAAAAAATAATTATCCAAATATTCGAATTAAATATGGAAATTCTATTCATAGGAAATTCTAACGACCAAGATAAATATTCGATTCGTAGACGTTTTCGAATTGAAGACATTCGAATTATACAATTTCTACTATATATAGCTGTCTTTATGGCTTGTAGTTAATCTCTTTTGATTTCGATAGTGGCTAAAGACAGCAAATTTTAAAAAATTGAAGTAAGTGAACCTTTTTATTTATATAATTAGGAATAAATTTTAAAAGATTATTAAAACATGATTTTCAATTTATTCAAATTTCATTCGACGGATTAATTTATTTGAGGACTTTCTCTAATTAAATATAATTAATGATAAGGCACAATTTGGATTATAGATTATAAACACAAGGTAATAAGACCAAATCTAATGATAAGGTACAATTTGGATTATAGATTATAAACACAAGGTAATAACACCAAATCCAAATATATAAATAGTGTGTGACGTTTCTGTAAAAGAGAGCGTTGTTACCATCTTCAGACAAAAGTACTGAATCTAAATTCAAATTTTAAAAGTATCTAAATCAGTACTTTTCTCTGAAGATGGTAACAACGCTGTTACCGAAACGTCACACACTATTTATTTATTTGGATTTGGTCTTATTACCTTGTAAATATAATGAGTTTTTAAAAAGGGAAATAAATAAAACATGTGCTAAATGTAGCGGGTTTACATAGAAACTGTGAGTGCTTAAGTTATTTATTTGAATAAAATTATCTTATATTGAATCAAATAATTTGTGTTTTAGGCAAGACAGGAACACCTATATATATTGCATATATGAAGACATCCATGTGAAATACTTTTATTTGTAAATTTATCATTGCTTCAAATAAAATATTTGTTTTTCATCTATATATGTATTTTAGAGAGAAAACACGCACACATATATTATATATTGATTAATATATTAAAACTTTATATACATAAATATTCAAGATAACCTTGAAACAACACAATAAATATATTTATATTTTATTCAACTGTAATAATCATTTATTTTATTTGTTTATTTATTTCAACACACAAAACGCGATATTTCGGCTAGTGATAATTGCGTCGATTTACATTTTATTAAACAGAAACAGTTATAAACATATTATACAAGAAAAAATAATAAAAAATAAAAAAGTGAAACAATAATATATATTAGAAACCTGAACCTTTCAAGTTAGAAAGATAATCATAAATATATTTACAGAAATAGAACTGAGAATAATTATTATATGTGTGTCCAAAACCTTTTTACATTGAATTCCAGAGAAAATTGTTAAAAATTGTATCATCAGCAAAAATATTGTTGATTATGTATTTCTAAGAAGCGAAGTTATCAGTTGTCAAGGAGAATAGTAACTGTATATGTGTTAAGTTGTGAAAAACATTGCCTCTTAGACAAAATAATTACTTACTGGGTATGTGGTGGGTTTGAGGCCTTTCTAATTTTGCCAAAGGGATAACCATATAGGTCTTGAGGCTATTGCACTATATTAAGAAGTTTGATAAATCCTTATTTTTTGTGTGAAAATCATTCAATATTATTAAGAGATGTTTATACTATGATATACCATGGAATACCATTTTTATATTGTGTGTGAAGTGATCTGATTTGTTTGTTTTGTTTAAAGATAATATATCAGTGATATATTATTACTCTGTTTTGATTTGAGATAATCGAAGGTATATAAATTATTAAAGACTTTTTTTTATAATGTGTATGTATGAAATAATGGTGAAATAATAAAATAATTATAGTAGCATGGAATTTCGCATCTTTTGTTTTTCTTTTAAAGGTCCCTAAATATAAAGTGCAATTTATGATCAAATATAAAATAACTTTCACTATTAATCTTCACCCTATAATTGAAACGTATCATGAAGAATTCTATTCTCATCAAAAAAGGTTCAAACTTCTAATATTCTTACTGCGATGAAAAATAGTGGGGGGTTTGGCTCATCAATGGTCAATCCTCTCAACTATTTCAACAATTATATATCCACTAGAGCATTTTTAGAGCTCTAATACTACGTATATTAAACGATTCTACTTATATATGCGTCAATGAAGGATATTATATTGGTTTTGGTACCTTAGAAAACTATGGGAATAGGCTTTTAAGGCATATTTAGGATTATTGGCTTGTATATAAACCATCTTAGCTTTAGATTGCGTTGCATTATCGACATCTTAAAGGCAAATGGCTTCCCAGATTCGATCCCACTTTCGATTCATAATACGGTATGCAAATTATTCCCTTCGCTGCTATCTCACTCATCAGACAAGTAACGGTATTAAAACTAGTCTTCTTCTTCTTTCTTATCTCCATGCAATCATATTAGGATATCAAGCTTGTAAAGCTTGAGACTTGATAACCATCATGACTGGGTGAAGTAGAATGCTTCTGCCTTTGTCATTTAGACTGGGATCACTACTCAGTGGCAGGCCGACTTAGCTCCAAAAGAAATGGCCGCCTCTGACATGAAGAACAGACGCCATGTGCAGCCGCTCCTAACATGGAGTACAAACGCTGCTCATCCTGTATCCCTGGATTAGGAGCCCTTACAGGGTACTATCAGCCGGGCCAGCTGAACCCAGGTTTTTTTACCGAGCTTTTTACTGCTCCCCCTCCTCCTTTTTTTATCCAGGCTTGGGACCGGCAAAGGTGATGTTTTGAAACTGATTAAAGTGCATTATCGAGATACTAGAAGCAAATGGCTGCTCAAACCTTTCGGCCCATAAGCCGGTGCATTATCGACGGTAAATTGAATTGGAGGCAAATATCATCAAAATGTTTTCACACAATTTTATTCAAGTACAACAATCTTGTGAATAGGAGAACACTTGTATAGGCGAATGAATTTTGTAAATTTCATAATGCCTGCCTAAAGGGAGACCTCGATATTACTTCATACATAATGGTTCTTGATATTAGTGGAGTGGAAGCGAAGTTCGAGAGTTTATTTTGATGAAAGCTCTTTGGACATGGCATCTGCCCGGTAAGTAGAACACTGTAGGTTTGATTCCCATCCCTGGACACCTATATATTTCCATTTATCATTACTCTTCACAATTCATCCTTCATCCCTAAGGTTAGAAATAATCATAAGCCGCATTATATTGTATTATAAATTCTTTGGAAATGAGTTTTAAATATTATTTTTTTCTTGAGTCAATATTCATAATAAAATCTGAACTAACTTACCCTTAGTTCCTGAGACTGATTCCAATTCATATGGATACCTCTGTGATTAGGTATGTAGCGACCACACTTTGCCTCAGCGAGCGCGAACCGAGACCTGATATTGCCATCGCTAGCTACCCCATACGACGGTCCATATGAAGTCTTATCTAGGAAACCCAAAATTTGCAAACTGAAAATTAAAAAGAAAATCCACGTGGGTGTCAATCGACCGCCTTAAGCCTGCTATAACATCAGGAGGACCGATGTTTTCCCAAGACCCGAACTCGACAAGCAAAAAAGATTGCATAGGATCGCTGGAAGGATCCTACTGGAGGGGGAGTTGTGTGGCGACCACACTTTGCCTAAAATACGAAATCAAAAACTAGTTATTGTGCATTAAAAACTTATTTATAATGAGTTTGTTTAGTTTTAAAACGTTAACAAAAGCGTTTGCAAAATCTTTTTGAGAGTTTCCTTACTGGTATTACCATTATCGGTTAAATTCAGTAGCTTTCTTGTCTGCTTTCATCTACTTTCGTTAATTGTTTCTAGAAATTTAAAAACCATTCTTATACGTTTACATGAGACCAAAATAAAGCAAATGATAATAGCTCGCCCCCAATCTTACAACCTCTTTGTAATTAATTGTAAAAGTTTCGATGTGAAATCAATATTGCAGTATTTTAGAAAAATGCAAAACGCGAAATTCGTTAGTTTGATGTACCAGTATGAAGCGACCTCATTTAAAGTGCAAACAAATTTGCATATTTCTTTAAAGTCGAAAGCATAAATGGTATCATTTTCAATAATTAAACTGAAATGTGAAAAAATAGTACAAATGTGATATTGTACTGGGATAAGGTGCATAAATTAATAAAAAGGTATCTCCTTATCGTGCAACTGAAAGTTGCTGATGGCTTGCGCTATCTATCGGAATTAATATCAACTATTCTCGTTGATTTTTAATTATTCCAGAATTGGCCAAATACCTATTCTTGATTAATCAAGAAAAGCTAACCACGGACGCGTTTCAGCTTAATTTCATATATTCTAAGATTATGAGTTTAACTCTATTGAACGTATTTAAATATTGAAGCTAATTCTACAAATGTTTCTTTATATATTGAAATCAAGCCCTCTAAAAATTTTAATAATTCAAACTAATGAAATTTCAGATTTTAATATCAAATATGGATTGTATAGGACCTCTTTTAATCTTTCCTTTCTATAAACGTCATCCTCTTTGAAGAGATTGTTTGGAAAGTCTTAGAGACTCCTATGAATAAGGTATATATATTTTGGAAAATATTGTTGCATCATGATTAATGCGCGTATTTTTAAAATTATTTATAATATTATTTTTAATATATTTAAAATTCAAATTATATATTCATTTATTTTTATTTAAAACAGATTATTTATTTTATCATCATTCCTTTTTATAGTTTCATTCCTTTTATAATATTTTATTGTACATATATCTTGATTGTTTATTGGAGCGAGAGAGGACCTAGAGGAAGACTGCGGATCGCGACCCACGAGGAAGACAAGAATAAATAAACGCAATAACTTTAAAAGGTAATTTATTTTTATTTACTTTTATTTATTTTCTTTGAGTGTGGAAACCCGCTCGGGAAACGTGTATAACACCAAGCAGGAAGAAACCAAGGTCGACGACCCTGCAAAGCTGCAACTTGGTGCAACTATATTTTTATTTCATATATTAATAAATAAATAGAATAAGGGCATATTTAGGATCAAAATATTCATTAAAATTTAATATTTCGATTTAATATTATCATAAATGGATTGCTTTATATTTAACAAGATATTAATAAAATAAAAATTAATAGTAAAATATTATAAAGACGCAATTTAAAAATGAATTTATATGTTAATTGTTATCGTAAAGATAGAGGCTGCCTGGCCGGCAGCATTCATAGTTCTTCAAATAAAAGCACTTCAGCCAGTAAATCTTTTTATTATCTCGACGTTACGACAAAAATCTTTTGTCCTCGTCAGGAGCAAACAAAAATTAAAACACTTGGCAAAGCGTTAAAAATTATTTATTATAATAAATAATCTGAAGAGGACAAAAGATTTTTGTCGAAACGTCGAGATAATAAAAAAATATTTACTGGACGAAGTGTCCTTTATTTGAAGAAATATGTTAATATCATATGTAACAAGTTAACCTGCTACACAAATTTCCATATAAAATAATAGAAACAAAATTTTAAAAAAAAATTTAAAACATTTTTCTTATTGTATATTATCAATGGGTAACCTTAAAAATTACCTAAACGAAATTAAAGAAATATTTAAATATCTAAATTGACTGCGCCTCAGTATAACTTTAATTATAAATTAGCAATATATCACAACATATTTACATATTAAAGAATTTTCTAGATTTTCAGCAACCTAGTCGTTTGGTCTTGCAGATGTGAGACAGCGTTCTAAATTTAGATTCCGCTTCAGTTTACAAATGTCTTTAAGTTACATCACTAGAGTTTTCTACAACATAGGCTTCTAGAACAAAGAATCTAATAGAGATTATAGTAATACAATATAATGCTGCTTATGATATATAATATATATTGTAGAACAACATTTAACAATTATCCCGCATGTGTTTTTTTCAAACGAATAATCGAAATTTTTATTTTAAGGTGAAATAACGACTATTTCTAACCTTAGGGATGAAGTATCAATTATCAATTATTTTATTTCCAAAGCGCTATATCCCGCAAGGGATACTTGCGCCAATTAAGGAGAAAAGTTTATTTACATAAGTTATTTACATTATTCAACGCATGAAAACATCAGAGATGCATATTTTGTAGGAAGTTTAGAATGTATTTACAAAATGAATTGAACTTTAAATATTATTTTATATCGGAATTCAAATCGTTAAGTTCACAAACAACTAGTTCATTCTTCATTCTATAAAGTATATTCTATAAATATGAAAGGATGAATTGTGAAAAGTAATGATAAACGGAAAAATAAAGTGTCCAGGGATGGGATTCATCATTACTCTTCACAATACATTCTTTCATACTTCATCCCTGAGGTTAGAAATAATCGTTATTTTTCCTTAAAATAAATTTCGATTTTTCCGTTCAAAAGAAACATTTGCGGTAATATTGTCAAATGTCGTTCTACAGTGATTATAGCTGAGTTTGTCGTTGACAAACTTTAAAATGTTATGACACCTTGATAAAGGTTGGAATTCAGCCAACTGATATATTGGTAAAATAAGTGATATTTTGATCCAATATATGCCTTTTTAATTAAGAGATTATAGTGTATAACCAATATTTTAAGAACAATATAGAAATCTTTCTTTTGTTATATCGATATGACACTGTGTATTCTTCTGTCACTGAATTCTTTAACTCATTTGTAAATAGCCAATGTTTGCATTTATCCTTTAGATATAGAATATAGTATTTTTCATTGAGATATATTAACACAAAGCAATAACGCGCCATCTATACATATAAAATGAACGGATTTAAAAGCACGAATGTTTCTTTTATACATAATACAAACTTCTACTGTCCTTTAAGCTTATGTCCATACTTTTCTTGAAAACCATTTCTGAAAATACACCCTCCAGTGTAGCATATATAAGCAGAATCGTCCAATACAGTATTAGAGCTATGAGAAGCGGTCTGGTGGATTAAATAGGCGAAACGGCTGGGAGGATTCACCACCGATGAGCCAAGCCCTCCCAATATATTTTTTCATCGCAGTAAGGACAGTAGAAGTTTGTATTATGTATAAAAGAAACATTCGTGCTTTTAAATCCGTTCATTTTATATTGAGATATATGCAAATGATATATTATATATAAAAATCGACATTTTCTTAACCTCTTTATATCATTAGAGTTCCACTTGTAGAAGAACTGTGTGGTCTGAAATCTTGGGTTTTATCATAATAATAAAAATTCATCTCTCCGTCATTCTTGAACTCTTTGCGATATATAGGATTTTGAATTCTTTATAATAATTTTTAGTGGAGAAATGCTAGTAGAAGTGTAAAATAATGAATAACTTAACGCTAATTTAAATTTTTAAGCGATAGATGGTGATAAAATTAATTATTATATTTAAATAATATAAGGACGTTACCAGACACGTTTGCAACGGTCTTCAGGACAGGGTAAAAAATAGGATTCGTGACTAAAGGATATACGTCCCCAGTCAGCGCAGTTACAAATTGAACTTTCCCGACACCACTGTAAGTCGGAGTTGTCGGTGTACAGGTGTGAGAGGTAGGCATCATAATGGTCGGTGAGCTCTTAGATTCTGCTTTCTCAGTCGTTTGTTGATGTTCGACACTTGTGTTCCGGTCACACGTTGGATGGTAGATAACGTTGAATCCCGTGCTGTGAAAGCCGTTCTGACAATCGCTCTGTCCTCCCATTCTGTTGTGTCCCTTGGTCGACCGCTGCCGTCCTGACGTTGTATTCTTCCGTTGTTGACCCACTCTTGTCAACATCGTCTAATAGCCGCATCACTTCGACACAGATGTCGCGTGATTAATCGATTTGACCAACCAGCGTCTTTTAATCCAATAGCATGACCTTTTTCAAAATCTGACATATGTTCGTAATAAGCTCGAATCTTTCAATTGAAACATTAATACAATAGAAATAGGCTTACTGAAAAAATATTAAATGAAAATTTTAATAAAAAAAGTTAATATTGTGCCGAAAATTGATTCAAACACTACTGCAGTTCTTATGCGCTGGTGCTTAATAGAATGTTTGCTTTACAAAAATTAGGACACCAAATTTCAATCATTTGCATGTTTGGTTGAAACATCTTTGCCTATATATTTTCATATAAATAGGATAACTCTTTCTTGGTGTGTCGATATTTTTGATATTTTATTTAGTGAAGACTAAAATAATTAATTTTACCCTCAAGACATATTAGTTCTTTTTATTTCTGAAGTACAAGCTTTTAGAGAATCCCCTTTCTTTTATCAACAACATCAATAACAAAAAGGCTTTTATTAAGGCCCATTGCCCAGTATGGATTCGCCATACAACAACAAAATAATACAGTAATTTTTTCCTCCCTTTCCCCATGTGCATGTGAGCCTTTGTTTGAAAAGGGATTTATTTACACATCTGTTCTAATTTTTTCTTCACTACCTCTTTTGTGTATGAATCTATTTACGATTAATCTGTAGAAATTATAGAGTTCTATTTGTATATTTTTCTTTTCTGAAATAGTTTTCAGCGTCTTCAGTGGGTTGCTAAATCTCCAGAAGGTGTCCCTTTCTTTTATCCTTGTTCTTATCAAGTCGAATTCGACATTTGGCGACCATATTGTCAAAAATCTCCAATTCGATCAACCTAGCTCTGAATACCCGTGCGATAGCCTGTGCAATATGTGGATTAGATATTTGGTATATAGTTTTATACCAGTGATGGATATAAAAGTGATTTCTAAATTGCTTTCTTCCATCTATGCTGTTGGCTAAATACACACACACAAAAGCCTTTATTAAGACACACTGGTCTTATAGAGGATTCTCCCCGAGATTTCTGTTGGCTAAATAAATTAGTTTATTCACCTTTTGGGATGATTTTCCACTACCCATCAATTTCTGCTTCTCTTTATTACAAGAATGAAGTCGAAAGCTTATACCGGCTTTCTTTCTGTTCCCTTTGTGTTAGCCATTCCTTTTAAACCTTTGTGGGTCTGTACCGAAGTTGTACCCACATTGTGAGGTAAAAACATTTGCGATAAGTGTTCTTCATTTTACTTGAAAACGGGGATCCTCATGAGTTTTTCAAACTCAGAAATAAAACGAATATAGGATATGATATATTCGTAGTAAGAGTGAACTTAAATGAGCTCAATTTTTATTTGTTTAAAAGACGAATTTACACCATTTCGATCAGATTTAAAATTTGAACTACAATAACTATTAAATAGTTTGATTCTTTGTCATTACATTTTTACTATCTTAGTAAATGATTTGAGGCTAGAGCGTGACGCAAAGCTAAATCTGTCTCAGTGTCGTATCACCTTACAGTACCTACATCACTTGTTGCTATGTCGACGTGGATATTTGTACTGTCTTCGGCATATCTCTTCCTATCGGGTATGTAAATATCCTATATATATACATATTTGCATATATACAGACATACATATATAGTGACTATGGTACTTATATAGTAACTAATTAAAATCACTGTTGATATAATAATATTTTTTTATTAATTTTATATTATTTATTCAAATAAACTATTAGCATATATTTTGGATTTAGAAAAGAATTAATTTTCCAATTATTTCTAGGAATATTATGCCTATATTTAACAATGGAATTCAAATTCAAAAAATATCCTTAGAGTTTATTATAGATAGTATGATTGATTGCTTTTTATCTCCTCGACTTGAATAATCAATATATGTATGTGGTGAGAAAATGAAAGCAAAATTAAAAATGAAAAAATAAAAAGATCAGATATTGGTATTAAAAATAAAAAGGAATATCATGACCACTCACATGATAATTTCAGATGGCAGAGCGATATATAGTCGAACAAAATACTAAACGCTGACTTGTTCCATGATATTTGGCTAACCCATACTTTTGCTAAATCAAGAAAGGTCAACCACGTATGTCTTTCGGGCTGTTAGCCCTCATCAGCGTGGTGAGAGCTACACTTCTAACGACCAAAGTTTTCGTTCCAAGAGGCTATCTGATAAATGCATATTTACCAGAACTTGCCCTAGAATATTCGTAGAATTCTTTTCTCAATCTACACATTTATAAGATATTTAATTTAAAGAGATCCTATTAAAATTCACCCCGGTTTCATTTAAAAAAACATAGAATTTTACGCCATCGAAACTTTATTTCTTATTTATTTTATATTTGAAATGTTGTTATTTTAATGAGAAATATTTCATAGAAACCTTTAAAAATCGTTCTCCCAAAAATAGAGGAAAAATATATTTGTGTGTACTAAATATCGCTCTATATAAAGAGGTATCTATCACTTATTATATATATTTTTTATCTCCACTCAATCATAACAGGATATCAAGCCTGTAGGGCTTGAGACTTTTGATGGTGTCTGCTGGGGATTAGTAGAGCTCATCAAAGTATATTTGACATTCATAAGGATTGGGTGAAATAGAATGCATCTGCTTTTGTGAACAATACTGGTAGCACTATTCAGTAGCAGGTCAACTTAGCTTCAATATGAAATGGCTAACTCTGACATGAGGTACAGCCGCTCCTAAAATGGAGTACAAATGCTGCTCATCCTGTATCCCTGGATCAGGAGCCCTTACAGGGTACTTTCAGCCGGGCCAGCTGAACCCAGGTTTTTACCGAGCTTGTTACTTCTCCCCCTACTCCTCCTTTTTCATTCGGGCTAGGGATTGACTAAAGCAGAGTTTTTCCTTCCTTTAATCACATGAATATAATTCTCCCTCAATGCTAATTGAATTACAAATATATAAATAAAATTATTTTCATTAGGCAAAAATAGGGCTAATGAGTCTTTGTGATGTTGTATGGGATGTACATGTGGTCAATAAGAAATACAGATAAAAATATTGAAAAGAATTGTGAAACAAGGTATATTGAAAAATAAATATTATAAATATTGTGTTGAAAAAATTAGCGATAGAGGAAGTTTTGAGTAGTGTGGGACTTTTGATGTAAATCAGAAAAATATAAAGAATCTCAACAATTCTACACTTAATAATTCAATTTATTAGTTTTTTCTTTGCATGATTGATAAGCTGGATCATTTAAAAAATATTTACAGATAGCTACATTCATATACAAAACTTATAAAAGTGTGAGGTCTTTGATGTTGCCTGTCGTCTGTTTTTTTTTTTTTTTTTGAAGGAGACGGAGGTTGTTTACATTTGGTTATCTCGTGTTTATTCAATAAAGGTCACTGTTATATATCTTTCAGAGTTATTGTCTGAATCCAGATATACATACTAAAAGTACAGCTTCCTTAAGTTTTATCCATGAGTGTAAATTACGAGAGTTTCCCAAAGTTGACATCTGAGAAATTAAAAAACTCAAATAATTCACTTCGAAACTTTATAGTAGAAGTATTTATGAAGATGTGTGAAAGTTTATAAGGCCTTTAAAAATTCAATTTGAATACAGAGTTGATATTATAAAGTTAAATATTATTTATACTTGTTTCAATTTTGAAAATAGAGCAATTCATTAATAAATATTTAAATAAAAAAGGCATATATTGGATCAAAATATCATTTATCTTACCAATATTTCAGTTGGCTGAACGCCAACCTTTTTCAAGGTATTATAACATTTTAAAACGTTATAATACCTTGATAAAGATTGGCGTTCAGCGAACTGAAATATTGGTGAAATAAATTATATTTTGATCCAATATATGCCATTTTAATTAAACATGATTTAACGTGATATATATTGAGCATCATTATGATGAATAAACACA
Source organism: Cordylochernes scorpioides (assembly GCA_030710605.1). Classification (NCBI taxonomy): domain Eukaryota; kingdom Metazoa; phylum Arthropoda; class Arachnida; order Pseudoscorpiones; family Chernetidae; genus Cordylochernes; species Cordylochernes scorpioides. Next base: position 1,472,250 of record CP092874.1, read on the forward strand.
GTTTTGAAGAATTCATATAAGAAATAATATATTTTATAAGTTTATTTTGAAAATATATTAAAATAGCACACAATACAAAGCTCTTCATGAATTATAAATCTAATGGACTTCGATGTTTAAAATATAAACACTCTTAATTTTTACCTTTATTTAATGAATATATAAAACCTTTTTAATATATATGTTATGATAAAATATTTATGATGTTAGATAATATTTGTTTGGTATTTTGAATACATGAACATTTTATGTTTTTGGTTATTGTATTTCAGAAAAACCTGCTGGTTTATATGCTTAGTATCCACTTTAGTGTTAAGTGAAGTGGATGTGTTATGGTTTCTACTCATTTTTCTAGTGTAATTTAAATGTTGGCAGTTATTAATTATTGGTTTATTAGGTTGTGCTAACTAAGTATTGAATTGTACAATTGCCAACAATCAGCAACGTAGGGAGATAGGTTTTACCACCAAAGCTTTAGTGAAGACATTTTCAAATCATTTCAAATTTGATTTTATAAAGGTGGGAGATACTTCTATGCTCTGTTTAAAAACTTGCATAATTGCATTAAACAATTCTTCTTTACTAAATTCCTATGAAATATTGTATGTAAGTTATTGGTTATTGTAGTCGTGGTAAAAATGAAATCAACTTTGAATCACAAGTTTCTTTAATTGTGATAATAAAGTATAGAACACATAATTTGAGAAAGTACTACCTCAATTTAGGTTGAAAAAGAAAATAAGAGATTACATCCTTCTCTCTCCTTATATATATAAAAATGAAATGCGAAATCGATGTTTGTTATCGCATCACGCAAAATCTACTGACTCAATCATTATGGAATTTCGCATGTGGGTAGCTGAAGATTTCGTTTAACATATAGGCTATTCAAAAAACTAAAAAAGTTTATGTGCTTTTTTTAAAAAATAAAAAACCAAAAACGTTAGTTCCAGTCTTTTACCGCTAGGGCGCAGCACTGGTCGCGACGATAAATGAATTTGATTTTTTTAAAGCATCAGTGGTTCAGTGGTAGAATGCTCGCCTGCCACGCGGGCGGCCAGGGTTCGATTCCCGGCCGATGCATTTTTTTTAAAACAATTTTTAAAACTCATTTATATTATATCTATATTAATAAAATGCAAATTTCATAAGTGTTGTTCACTAAAAACTTTCGTTACAATGCATCAATTTCGACCAAATTTTCAACATTTATGTAAAACGAGATGGAGCAGGTTTTGCTTAACATCAAAATATTTTTCCCTAACATTAACATGCGTAACTTCGCTGTTATCGATTAAATACAAAAAAAATCAACAGAGTTAATTTTATTTATATATAAATACAAAATTAAATTTCAACAGAGTTAATTTTTTTACATACTAGCTTATAATCTCAATCTAAAAAATATTCAAAACAAGCAATTTTAAGATAACACCATATGTAAAACAGTCGGCCAAGAAAACAAATAACGTGTAATATATATATAATAAATATATTATATATATTATAACGGTATAATAACGGTATAAAGAAATAATGAGCCTATCGTTCAAATTTATAATTGTAACGAATAGTATTTTAATTAAAACATTTTAAAAACACACAGTTTGGAACGGGACGTTTCACAAGAGTGACATCCATGGCGCCAATTTATAATTATAACGAATAGTATTAGAATTAAAACGTTTTTAAAATATATACGCACTCGGGTAAAACCCGGGCGTTGCCCGGGCCATTCGTATTATATAAATATATAATAAAAATATAATGTAATGAATATTATTATCATTATTATCATAATAGTCTATGTTCCGGAAAATTATTTTCAATAATATTGGTTAGGCAAACTTTCACTCAGATAAAACCCGGGCGAAGCCGGGTACACATCCGCTAGTATTTACATATGTACAAAAATATTTGAGCCGGCCAACGGGAAATAACAACAATAGATTTATAATACAATATAATGCGGCTTATGATTGTAGAACGACATTTGAAAATTATCCCGCATTTGTTTCTTTTGAACGAAAAATATAAATTTATTTTAAAGAGAAATAACGATTATTTCTAACCTTAGGGATGAAGTATGAAAGGATGAATTGTGAAGAGTAATGTGTGACAATTGTTAGGCCTTCTTTATGCTATGAGGGAGTGAAGAGTAATGATAATATATTTATATAGGGAAAGCCGCGACATCTGGCGGTCGATTTAAACAGAGTTGTTTGTTCAAGAATATATAATTTTGAAATTATTTTTATATAATATATGTATATATCACCACATAACGTAATATATTTTCGACTAAAACATATTCTAAATAGTTGAACTATTCAATGTTTTCGCAATCATATTGCCACGTGGAAAATTAGGGAAGACCAACTTCGGGATAAGACCGAAATTTATTTCAGGCAAGAACAAACTAAGAATGATAAACAATAGATAAGCAAAGAGGAAAGTTCACAGAGTATCAAAGTATAAGCATCAAAAATGATACTCTGTTAATAAAATAATACATACTTTACGACAATATTGTAATGTTATCAAAATTCGAAACTATTTTAAACGCGTGAGATTCTTTTTGAAATTAAACAATTACTACTGCCCTTACTGCATTTTTCCATTGCAGTAAGGGCAGTAGAAATATCTTAATTTCAAAAAGAATATTACGCGTTTGAAATAGTTTCAAAATTTGATAACAGATGGCGCGCTAGTGCATTATAATATTGTAATTTAGAAAAATAGGAAAGACAAACTTCAGGATGGCACAAGCATACATTAAAATTGATGATTGAAAGATTAAATATCTTAATGAATCCGTAATAAAATAGATTGGGAGTCTATATACCGTGGGTGACATTGAATTCTAAGCGGAGTTAGACAACAAATTATTTATCGTAAAATCAACTTTTAATTACATTTATTTAATACAAATTATCAGAAGTATCGTTGTATACTACATGTTGATGTTCTTTTTGTGTGTGTCTTTATGTAGTAGTCAAATGCCATTTCTATATTATAAAATGTTAGATATATATGTTTGATATATTGTAGCGGATGTATGTAAGTTTTTCTTTTATAGCTATTTTTAATGTAAAGGAAATACATAATCAAGAATGTATGTCTATTTAGTTTTTATTTTTTAACCAACGCCTGCTTTTTCAAAGTCGTCATGTAAACAATGCCAAGTGATGATGATTATTGGAATAAAGTTATATGAAAAATAAATATGAGAATAATAATTTTGAGATGTTTACAGCATATATATATACCGTTTACCCCGATAATATAGATTTCGAACATATTTAAAATGATTTTTAAAAAGTTCCAGTTCATCCGTCCACCAATTAAATGGATTATTATTTAAATATTTTGGTTTTAATCGTAGAGATGCATATGCAGCTTTAATTAATATGTCGGTTATGAGAGAAACTACACAGTTTATATCGTTTATATTTACTATTTTCACTGCCGCAAAAAGATCCAAGTTGAATTCTATACAATATCAAATTCTTATTAGATGCATTCATGTTTATAGGATTTCATCTTCTTACATCACACATATACTAGCGAAAACCCCTTTACTGTCCGATTATCTTGAATTATTACAAACAAGGTATAATATGACAAATTCTCTCACAGATCGAACACTCAAAAAACCCCTTCAAAAAGAATTAAACAAACTATATCTGGATCTAAAATTTAAGTTTTATCTTTCTCAATCTAATGAACTGTTCAATAAATTATTTCCAATTGCGGTCCCAAATTTCATTTCTTCTGATAAATTCACTACTTTATTCTTAACTGGCAAAGGACCCTTCTTAAGTTTCCTATTCAAACTGAATGCTATCAATGATCCAACATGTGAATGCCGCTTAGATGTTGAATCACCAGAGCATCTTCTTTTAACTTGCCCTCTGACTAATCAAATTGTATGTAGATACTTTGAAACATTACCAAATTCTCTTTGTGTATATACTCTATCTTATGAGAACTTTGTTAAATTTAGAACTATTTGTACAATAATTTACAAAACAATACTAATCCATCGTGTAAATATTTAATCATATATATGTAAATAATACTAGCACAGCACAATAGTCCTTTGGACTTCGTGCTTTTGTAACAATAAATAAAAAAAAAATAAAAATAAAATTATCATTATTTCTTTTACGCATATCAATATTATAGATAAATATTTATATTTTATATGATTTATGATTTATATTTAGAATGATGTATAATAATTTTTTATTATTATGACAATAAATAATGTGATATTAATGTTAATTTATATAATTTTAATAAATTATATTTTATATATGCGCATTATATATTTATAAGATGAATTTTTTAATTTAATATTTGAATTAAATAGTTATTATACAAATAAAAACTTATAATGAAAACATGATAAGTTAATATTTGGTAGCCGCTACAATACAAAGAATAATATTCAAGTAAATTCAGACAATTCCATCTTATCTTCAGATACGTCTAGAAAGATGTCAGAAGGTTGATCTAAATTGGTCGCTGCGGTGTCACATTTCAGTCTCTACAGATTCCACTTGTTGCCATGCCTCCATGGATAACTCTTCTGTCCGTTGTCCATCTATTTCTTTCAGGTAAAATTTACTTCAACGGGATTCGAACAATCACCTTCTCTTAATTAAACAATTTAAAAAAGGTTTCCGGAGATGAGTTTATTTTTATTTCAAATACAATCTGAAGCATTCGGTCATCTCTGCCCTTTCACAGGATAACATATACAATGACTAAAACGCCGTTAATGTCAAACTATTATAAATCTATATACACATTTATATTTTTGAAAATAAAGCAATCCATAAATAAATCTTTAATTAAAAAGGAACATATTGGATCAAAATATCCTTTATTTTATCAATATTTCAGTTGGCTGAACGCCAACCTTTATCAGGGTATTATAAGAAAAAGGCATATATTGGTACTAAATATAATTTATTTTACTAATATTTCAGTTGGCTGAACGCCAACCTTTATCAGGGTATTATAAGAAAAAGGCATATATTGGTACTAAATATAATTTATTTTACTAATATTTCAGTTGGCTTAACGCCAACCTTCATCAAGGTATTATAACATATTATTGTGTGTCTTGATAAAGGTTGGCGTTCAGCCAACTGAAATATTTGTAAAAAAATGATATTTTGATCCAATATATGCCTTTTTAATTAAATAAAAACATATATATATGGTAATTTTAGCCAACAACCCCATGTATATAACTTATAACAAGATTTTAATGTTGTATAATAGAAACACAGCTGTTAATGATTATACGTATTATTGACATGTGTCTTTACATCATCATATGTAATGTAATTTGTACAAAGTGGATAAATAAATAAAATCTGTAATAGATTTAAGAGTTGAGCTAAGCAAGAGATGGAAGTCATAACGTCAAGGTCGAGATAGATTTGGAATTCCAACAGCAAGGTCTGGGAATGGACCAAGACCACCCACACTGTCACATGTGGTGGAATGCAGAGACCCCTCTCACACCTGGACATGCAAAGCCCCCTTTCTCAGAAACGGCCCCCTGTCACATAAGGCCCCCCGTCTTTAACCTATAAATACAATCACTTTACAGTGACTTGTCAGTTAGTTCACCCTCAACGCAAGCTCACGTCGGTTGTCACCAAGGTCCTTCTCATTCACCATGTAGACTTGTAAGAAATCTTCTAGCTCTCCATGTTTCGCTCCTAGCTCAACTTTTATCTGTTACGGAACTTTCTTAGTGCAATTGTGTCTTCGTTTTTTGTGGGGACATCCCAAACTTTCCACTCTGCCTCGACCACGACTGCCTGTATTTTGTGAGAACTTTTAAAGGTCTTCCAAGGTGCAGAGAGGTACTGGAAAACTCTACACAAGGCTTACCAGAACTTCAACTTATTTCAGAAAATTGCCAACTCAACATCTCATTACAGTAATCGACAGGATATTTTATTTCAGAAGTCGACAGGATTCTACTAGAGGCTACAGTAACTCAACTTATTTCATATATATATACATTAGGATATTGTTTTATTTAGAATAAATTCTTATTTAATTAGAGTATTTGCATATGGGTTGTCTCTGTGGAATATATAATGATAATATAATGAAACAATTCCTTTAAATTCTGTTTGTTATTTTTCTATCTTAATTTTACAATTTTTTGTCATATAAACCTTCGATATTATATAACCATCATATTTTTGGAGAAGAGAGGGCTATGTAAAATAAAGAATTATAATAAAATAAGAAAGATTTCATAAAGAGTTTTGTTCAAAATATTCTGTATTAATTATGTTTTGATTAATAAATACCTTATATTGTTTTGTATATGCATTCATGTACCAAAACCTCCCAGTTTAATGAATGTTATATGCATTTTTATATTTATAGTATTCGATATTATTTAAAATATTTTATATTAATTATGTTTTGATTAATTATTACCTTATATTTGAAAGAGGAAAAATAAAAATCAGGTAAAAGGTTTCTTTTAATTTTGAAATTGAAATCTTTCGAGCAAATATATTGTTTTTCAACGGGCTAATACTCTATGTACAATCTCTAGATAATCTTTATTTAGATTGTTGTAGATTGTACATAGAATATCAACCCGTTGAAGAGCAGTATATATGCTCGAAAGATTGCAAATTCAAAATTAAAATAAACCTTTTAACTGATTTTTATTTTTCCATTTTCAAATAATTTCTGGGTAACTATTGCTCATATAATACCTTATATTGTTTTGTATATGCATTCATGTACCAAAACCTCCCAGTTTAATGAATGTTATATGCATTTTTATATTTATAGTATTCTATATTGTGTTATTAAAATCATCATAACCCCTATATATTGCCACGTGGAAAATTAGGGAAGACAATACTTCAGGAGGAGACAACGATTTATTTCAGATAAGAACAAACTATGAATGATAAACAAAAGATAAGCCAAGAGAGAAATTTACAGAGTAGCAAAATATAAACATAAAAATGAACACTCTATTAATAAAAATAATTAAATTAAATTGGGATTACAAGACGGAGAAACCTATGAAAGTGGGAAATATACAAAGGGGTAAAAATGTAGATATATACACATGGTAAATATATACAGATTATTATTTGAATAATCCTATGGAAAATAAGAAAAATAAATTTTGGAAATATGGATGGGAGAAGTGAAGAGCGAAAAGAGGAAAGAAAACAGGTATTTACATATATACTTTGTTACACTATGAAATTCCTAAAAAGTTGAAAATAATAGCCATAATCATTACGTAAAAACTAACCATAGTGTATTGTTTTATATTATTTTTTAAAATATTGATTCATTTATTTTCATCAGAGGTTTCACAGTAAAAAAATATGACACTTATTGTGAACATATGTCATTTATATTTTATATCGCTATAAATACATATTCAATAGAGGGGGTTGGGGATTCCAAATAATAATTCATGTGTGAAATTATTTTTAATACACACACACACAAAAGCCTTTATTAAGACACACAGGTCTTACAGAGGATTCTCCTTGGGATTACAAGACGGAGAAACCTATGAAAGTGGGAAATATACAAAGGGGTAAAAATGTAGATATATACACATGGTAAATATATACAGATTATTATTTGAATAATCCTATGGAAAATAAGAAAAATAAATTTTGGAAATATGGATGGGAGAAGTGAAGAGCGAAAAGAGGAAAGAAAACAGGTATTTACATATGGAACATACATATAATGGAACAAGTCAATTTAAGCTCTTCTGCTCACACAGCACAGGTGGACCATGGCTTTTTCAAGAAATCTTTAAGAGATTTTCCAGGAAAATTCGAGTGTTCAGAGTTGTAAGGTAAACACCATAAATTAGTTTTAATACACTCGTGGACAAACATTGTGAAAAACAAGTTTTATTTTGATTCCGTATAGAGTGACGATGATGTTAATAAGATGACAGAGTGGAAACTATACTAAGGACGAAGTCCTATTTTGCCATGTGAATTCTGACTCTTTTTCTTTCCAGTACTGGTAGTTGGATCTTAGATGCTCCATGACTTCGGGGAACTCTCCAAAATCTGAAACAAACAAACAACAGAATTATAAGTTTTTATTATCACATACACAACTTTAAAATTTGTAACAAATGTTACAATGTTATCTCTTTATTAAGTTTTTCTATAAGACACTTAACAATATTTTATAATATAATAAATTATCGGAAAAAATTCAAACATTTTTTGACGCGTATATCTCTTCAAATAAAATAATTTCTATTACCCTTATTTCAATGATAAGAATAATTAAAATAATTAAAGGGCCATATTCATCAGTGGTATGTATCACTTCATCATTGCAGTAAGAGAGCTGTAGAAAATTATTCCTTTAAAGAAAACATACGCGTTGAAAAAAGAGCTTAAATTTCTAAAATCATATGTAAACTTTGTATAAATATCTTTCTATATTTTTGGGGGTAAAACATTACATATAAGATATGCAGAAAGGTTTTTAAGAATATAAACGCTTTTAAACTAGACGAAAATAGTAACTCCGCCTTTGCCGGTCCCAAGCCCAAATGAAAAAGGAGGAGTGGAAGCAGTAACAAGCTCGCTAAAAAAACCTGGGCTCAACTGGCCCGGCTGATAGTACCCTGTAAGGGCTCCTAATCCAGGGATACAGGATGAGCAGCGTTTGTACTCCATGTTAGGAGCGGCTCTACATGGCGTCTGTTCCTCATGTCAGAGGCGGCCATTTCTTTTGGAGCTAAGTCGGCCTGCCACTGAGTAGTGCTCCCAGTCTTAATGACAAAGGCAGACGCATTCTACTTCACCCAGTCATGATGGTTGTCATGTCTCAAGCTCTACAAGGTTGATATCCTAATATGATTGAGTGGAGATAAGAAAGAAGAAGAAGAAATTAGTCGACTGAAAGTATTTCTGGTATCATCTAAATCTGCGGACAATCTTATTAGATTTAAAACACAAACATTAGACCTCCAGGGAAAAGTTTCTTTTATACAAATCATTTATTTATAAATATCTCTAGCTTTCGGGAAAGAAAGCTCTTCTACAGGAGAAAATATTTACATTGAACCGTCAATAGAATAATAATTAAAATCAAATAAAATGTTTCAAGTGGTTACAGTTATTTGAATGCAGGATCAGCGCGGACCTCCATTGCACGTGCTTATCGACTTTTCTATAGCAGAGAATTGTGAATATTATTAGACATTCAGGCAGACCTTGCAACGGTATCGAAAGAAGACCCAATTTGCCCCCACTGCCAAGATGAAGACCAAACCGTAGACCACCTCCTCTTCACTTGCCCAACCTTCCAATACCAAAGATTCCAGACAGCCACTCTCCTAGGTATCACCAACATATGTCCAGCATCCCTAGAAAATCTCCCAAGAAAGAAATCTGCCTGGCGACACCTCATTAATTGGACTTCCACTGGCATTGTATATAAATCCAAGAAGACTTAGTTCAGAAGGACATCCCGGGTAGTTGGTGACTTCTGTACGCTCCAGGAACCTGGCTTACTTAAATAAATAGTAATATTATTAGATTTATAAGTTTTTGAGAATATTTGAATGACCAAGACAATTTTTCTTCAAATAAAAGACACTTCAGCCAGTAAATCTTTTTTATTGTCTCGACGTTTCGACAAAAATCTTTTGTCCTCGTCAGGAGCGATCAAAAATTAAAACATTTGGCATAGCGTTAGAAATTATTCTCAACGAGAACAAAAGATTTTTGTCGAAACGTCGAGACAATAAAACAATTTAGTTGCCGAAGTGTCTTTTATTTGAAGAACTATGAATGTCAGCCAGGCAACCTCTAACTTTACAAGACAATTTTATTTTGATTTCAGTCACATATATAATAATCTTACAAATAAATTAATAAAAACCTATACACACAAAATTTAATTATAGCTAAGTTAAAGATATGGGTAAAACATACAATGATTAGGAATTACAGAAAAAAACTTCTAAAAGCCGCAAATATTTTTATATGTATGGTTAGAGAAGCTTTAGGGCAACGTTATAGTTAGCTGAAAAAGGACTCGCCCCAAGGGTATTTTTAACTAAGCAAGGAAAATGATTTGCGGAGTTTTATGCTTTTTTTTTTGTGTAATTTGTCGAAATCCGAAAAGCTGTAATAAATGATTATAAAGTATAATCGATTTATAAAAAGTAATGATTCTCATATTCTATATTTCATATAAAGGTTTGCCATCTTAATAGAGTCAAATTTTCACAAAGGATTTCCATCCATGAAGTTTATTGGGGTGACGAAATTGTCATTATGGTATTGTAAAAGTTGCATAACCGAGATGAGATGTTGAAGGTCTGGAATTCTTCCTGCTGTGACATTAACATACATTTACATATTTGAAGTCATTGAGTAATTAATAGTTATCGATATTAATTAAAAATTTGACAAAACATATCTTTTTTTTTTTTGTAAAAGTAAATTTCAAGAAACGACGTTTTTTTACTGGCTTAACAATGGTAAGTGGAGAAATACAAACTGCTTGTAGAACAAAAATCTTGATTTTATACTAATAGTTTGTGTTTCTCTATTTGACATTGTAAAGCCAGTAAAAGAACGTCATTGCTCGTAGATTTGCTTTTCCGATTAAAGAAAGGTAGATATGTTTGAATTTTTATTATATTTGAGTAATTGATACAACAACAAAAGCACAAAACACAAAGCTAAAAGAATTTCCTTCTTACTGGGTATATTCAAACATCTGTAGAGATAGATTATGAAATGTTTCTTTCTCAAATATATTCCTTATATTGTTTTGTAAATATAGCAAGCCATAAATAAATCTTTTTTTAAAGGCATATATTGTATCAAAAAATCATTTATTTTACCAATATTTCACATCAATATGTTATAATACCCTGATAAAGGTTGACATTCAGCCAACTGAAATATTGGTAAAATAAATGATATTTTGATCCAATAAATGCCTTTTTAATTAAAAATTCCTAATATTGTTCATCTAGAAGGTCAAAATAAATATCTGTACAGCTAAATATCTAGCTAAAATTAGGGGTTTTTCAACATAATTTGTATAAGTTTGATATAATACATGAATAAGCATATATATAGAATATAGATATAGAAACAAGAAATAATAAATCAAAGATATAATTTCTAAAACATTTTATTCTTTAATATTAGGAAAAAATGTAACTAGGAATCAAACATATCAATAAGATCATTTATTGAACTAACTTGTTCTACATTTTATTTTTGAACATGAAGCAATAGATTATTAAAACATTAATTAATAAAAAGGCATATGTTGTCTTAAAAAATGAGTTATAAATATATGCCTTTTTCTTATCTATACTTTTCTTTATTATACTCTTTCTCTCGATTTTTATTATTATTGTTGATATATATATATATATATATTTAGTATATTTTAAACTGTATAATAATGACACTTTTAGTATATTTCACATATCTTCCAGTTAGTTAGAGCCGATACTTTATAAGATCATACCCTTCTATTAAAATGTACACTGTTCCTATTTGCTACCACCCCCATATTTTGTATATATGCTATATCTTTATTGATATAAACTGTACACCTCTATTTGTATTTAAATTAAAATGGTGAGGTCAAAATAAAAAGTCAGAGCTGTCAGATGGTGTCAGCTAGGGGAAATAGCCGACGCCCAGATGGGGCCCCCCTCCAGGGCGTTTTATAGACGACCCCGGCCAACAGGTTTTAGCAGGAGGTCAGCAGCAGTATGTTCTACAGTGTGTCCATCGGCAGACCGCTTCTGTCTCTCTCGGTCTCTCTCTCCATGTCTCGGTGATAGGCATCCAGGTTTGTGCCATGGCCTTTCTCTGTCCCGTGGGCTGTCCCCGATCACTCTCGGTGCTAACATCTAGCCCTGCCTCTGCTTCTTGTTGCCCGCGTGTGGGAACAACTTCAACACTCGCCTCACGTACACGACTGCCAGCTTATCCATACGTCGACAGGATCATTTGCAAGAATATTACAAATATATATCTTATATAAAAAAAGAGATTTAATTTTCTGCTTGATCATGTTGATCATGTTGAGGATTATAGTAATGCAGTTATTTGCTGGTTCTTTTTAGTATTATATGGTATTGGTGATGCAGTCGTGGCTAGAATCTTGAAAGTAAAACAATAAAAATAGTAAAGATAAGAGATTGTTTTAATTGAGCTTTAGGATGAACATAATTTGGTAAAAGTACTGCCTGGCTTAAGGCGTAAGAATAAATAAAACAAAATATTATTTACATAATTACAAACATGTTTGAGCCGACCCAACTGGGAACAACAACAATGAGTATTTATAGAGAAAGCGTGACCTCTGGCGTTCGATTTAAACAGAGTATTTGAATCGATGAAATATAATTTTAATAAAATAACACCCTAATATAACATAATTCTAAATAAAATATTTTAATATAACATTTCAATAATACCTTTATATAACATATATATATATTCATATATGCTGATTTGTTTTCTTTTTTTAAAGAAGATAAATGCCGTAAATATGTAAATATGTATATTTGGAATTAGTGAAAAGTTATGTAAATATGGAAGAATATATATAAGGGGTTGATGTGTGCTGAGCTTTGTTAAATATGTTAAAATGAATATTTATAATTAATTGTGTCTGAGAATTGAGGCAACCAATTACTAAAAACATTATTATTATTATTTTGTTTATCCTTGTATTGATGATGGTATAAAAGTAGTGTCAATTTCAATCTCTCTCGAGGTAATACATATATATATTGAGCTTCTCTTTGAATAGTTACTAACTTTAAACTTGCTCTTTTAGAGAGTACAAACTTTAAAATAATTTAAACACATATTTAAAGGATTTATAGAAAATATTCAAATTATATTTTTCTAACATATATATACAATATTTTTGCTAATAATTGGTGATAACGTGCCCTAATGTGCAGGATTTGGAGGTAATTCATATGCAAATGGTAGGAATCCTATTTACATAATACCATTGTATATCATTTACATATACCTCTAAATTATAGAGCGTGTTCCATTTCTATTCATAATGATTTTAGTGTTTATTAAAATTAGGGTTCTTTGTATAATAAGAAAATTAAATATCTGAATTTTTTTAAAATTTATCACGGGGGTCGGTGGAAGGATGGTCTAAACCATTGGTTTTCGACCGCTTTGAACCGGGTTCGATTCCCGCATTAGGCACTTTTTTCTGATTAAAAAAAAAATGCTCCAATGGCCCAGAATCTTGCGAAAGTCCAACCCCACCAGCGAGTGCAAGTAACTAAATGGGGCTCTGGCACATTTGTAAGTGCAAAGTCGAACTGCTTTTAACATGTGTAGACATGTGGTGCACTTACAGTAAAAGCAGTCGCCTACTTCTACCCACCATGATTATCATGGCCTGTACCACATGTACTAGGAAAAAGCAAAAAGAAAAATATCACGTGATTTATTTATTTATCAAATAAGACTCGATATCTCCACAAGGGATGCTTGCGTCAAAAAACAACATTAAACTTAGATACTATATTACATAAACAATTGAATAATTACAAGGTTTGAGTAGAGTTTAAAGAAGAAAAGAAAGGACACTAAAATCATGCTTGAATTTACAACCAACTATTGAAATAAATATACCTAGTTTGGCAATTACGTTTTTTTTTACACGTGATGTTCACTTAATATATATTTAACTTTATATATAATTAACCTAATTAAACTCGGAGGGTTCTATTAAAGATATACGTTATAAAAAAAAGAGATTTCTGTCGATTTTGATTATCTTGAGGATTATGCTATGGTAATATTATTTTCTGAGAATGAGATTATGATCTTGAATTTGATATATTTTGGAATACATTAGTATTAGGTCAATTTTATTTGTATGCAGTCGTGGCAAAAATCTTGAAATATACTAATTAAAATAGTTTTGATTAGTAAGTGCTTTAATTGAGCTAAAGGAATATATAAAATAACATAATTTGATGAAAGTACTACCTGGCTTAAGGCGTAAGAATAAAAAAATGAAAAACCTATTTACCTAATGTACAAAAGGTTTGAGCTGGCCATCGGGAAACAACAACAATGAATCTTTATAGGGGAAGTGTGACCTCTGGCGGTCGATTTAACAGAATATTTGAATCTATGATATATAATTTTAAATAGAATAATATTTTATATAACATATATATAAAAATAGGTTTTAGTTTTGATAAGAGCATATTCCTGTGGAATTTACTGTATAAGCTATTGTAATAAATGTTTAAACATTTTCTTGAAGTTTTTAAACATTTAATGTGTGATTTATCCTCTTTTATTTCAGAATATGCTCCCTATATTCAAAACAAAGGTAAAATATAGTTAGTAACTTTAATTTAATATATATATATTTATACATATATGAGATAAAGTTATATTTAATAAGTATGAAAATATATCTTTGTAAAAGGGAGATCAAGAGGAAAGTGGTGAGTTTCTTTATTGAGCTGTACACAAGCTTTCGGACGTCACCCGTCCTTCATCAGGAACCTGATGAAGGACGGGTGACGTCCGAAAGCTTGTGTACAGCTCAATAAAGAAACTCACCACTTTCCTCTTGATCTCCCTTTTACACTTCAAACGTGGCTATATCTCTTCTACCATATATCTTTGTGTAATTATAAGATAAACTCTGTAAAATAATGGTGATACGAAAATACCATTCATGTGGTAGGCAAATCTTGTCTCAATTATTTTTCAATTTGTGAATCAAAATGGATTTTAATAAAACTTTTAACCCAGTACAATTTCACTTTTGTTTTATTTTTTCAGCTAGTTGTTTTATAAGTTTGTATACACCATAATAATATTTGATATTGAAGTGAGTTAAATTTGTGTATATAATTTTTACTTATATATATTTTTATACCACACCTCATTTCCATAAGTGAGTATCAGTCTAAAGATTGTTTTGTATAAAATGAGTCTTTTCTTGGTGCTTAGACTCCAAGATTTTCCACTTATCGAAAAAAGTATTTTTTTTTAGTCTTTGAGTTCTATTTAGTATATTGTTCAAATGAGGATTAAAATTTAATTAATTTTTTTCTTCTGTAGTTTGCAAAGGTAATTCCCAAAGTTTTTATTTCTTGAACAAGCATATTATTATTATTTTTACTTTATTTCAAATATATATTTGTTATGAAAATGCAAAATACTAGTATTTTATTAATGTGTATTCCATGAAAACATTGCGGCGTGAAAGTGAGGCATGACTGAATATATTTTTCTATTTTGATATAAGAATGAATGATTATTTGAATAAGAGCTAAAAGACAATGAAATAAATAAAAATATAATTTTAGATCCTCAAACATACAAACCTATTAAAACTAGTATTATTTAAAATCTAAGAATTCATAAATAATAAATAATTTGCTACAATATTATTTACAATATAATATAATGCGGCTTAAGATTGTAGAACGACATTTGAAAACTATCGCATGTGTTTCTTTTGAAAGAAAAATCGAAATCCATTTTAAGAAGAAATAACGATCCCTGGACACTTTTATTTTTCTGTTTATCGTTACTCTTCGCAATTCATCCTTTCATACTTCATCCCTAAGGTTAGAAATAATCGTTATTTCTCCTTAAAAGAGAATTCGATATTTCTTTCAAAAGAAACACATGCGGGATAATTTTCAAATGTCGTTCTACAATATTATTTATTTAGAAATATTTTTAAATTTCATTCATTAAATATTCTACATTTTTGAACTCACAAACATACTTTTAAAAAATGACACTTTTTTATTGTTTTAAATATGTATAGTTAACTTACGATTTAAAAAAAATACTAATATAGAATAAATTTTATAAATTATATACAACTGTGAAAATAATTGTTGTGTAATTTTCTTCAAGTAATTGAGAATAAAAACTAATTGATATTAAATAATTAATTTCTCTTTTAACAAGACTAAACTCTCAAATGTTTATCTTTACAACAAATGATATTATTCATAACATATATCTATATGAAAATAGAGCAATGCATAAATAAATCTTTAATTAAAAATCTTATATTGGATCAAAATATCATTTGGTAGAATAATACCAATATTTTAGTTGGCTGAACGCTAACCTCTATAAATATTGGTAAAATAAATGATATTTTGATCCAATATATGACTTTTAATTAAAGATATATCTATATGAATTGCAAAAATACGTGTATTTTTATATTCTAATTCTATTTCTTTCCTAGAGTCTGTGATCCATAATAAAGGTGAGTAATTATTTGAATATTAAAATGTATAATGATATATTTTAGGAAATAGATCATTTAGTAATTTGATAGCTATGAAATATTCCATTATCATATATCTTCTTGTTAGAATTTCACGAAATAGTGAAGAATGCCTTTAAAAATATTATTTATTTAAATGTGAATAATATTATATTCGCAAGGGGGAAATATATGGTTTAAATATTCCTCTTATTAGACTCATGAGCAAATTTTAACAATCCAGGGTAGCCTAGTGGACATGGCATCTGCCCGGTAAGCGGAACACTGTGGGTTCGATTCCTATCCCTGGACACTTTATTTTTCCGTTTATCATTACTCTCCACAATTCATCCTTTCATGCCTCATCCCTAAGGTTAGAAATAATCGTTATTTCTCTTTAAAATGAATTTCGATTTTTCGTTCAAAAAACACATGCAGGATAATTTTCATATGTCGTTCTACAAGTATTATTTATATTGTCAATTTTCGATCGACAGTCTAAAACAAATGAATATATTGGATCCATTAAATCGATACCTTTGTCTCCAAGGGGAAATTTTAAATTGATCATTTGTGTTATTGTGGCTTTGTAACCGATATGAAAATTAGAATATGGTATAGTTAAATATTTAAAACTTTTATTATCATCATGTGCAAAGGTCAATAAATGTTTTTGGATCGTGCAGCTTTACCGAAATTGTTTGAATATCGATTAAGTGAGTAACTACAGTTTATTCAAATTTATATCAATGATTTTTGAACATTATCGAACAAAATATAATAAAGACATCAGCAACTTTCAGTTGCACGATGAGAAGATGCCTTTTTTTCTTAATTTATGAACCTTATCCCAGTACAATTTCAAATTTGTACTATTTTTCATATATATATAATATGTTTACGAAATAATTGATCAGAGAAACTAATTTTGGTTTACTCAGTATCAAATTCAAAATAACATCAGAATGAAAAGAAGTAATGATCAAAATTGTTGACGGATTAATTCATTTATATAATGATCTGATCGAGCTAAAATCTATGTGTAATTTGAGTTCATCCATTTTATCATGTTATGCTAAATAATGCATTTTATCCGTGAATACGAATAAATATTGTCGTGAATAAGAAACTAAACCGAGTAAACCAACTTTATAAATAGAAACCTATATATTGTAAAATATTTTTTTATTATATGATAATATTCGTTTTTATAAAAGCCATGAATTTCAAACAATTACGGGAAAGCTTCCATTTGTAAAATAAACCTATTTCTGTGAAAATAAAATATAAATTTGAATTGTTTTATCTTGTATAAACAATACTCGGTTTCACATAGCGTCAATAAAATGAATTTAAAATAGCTTTTGAAAAATATGCCTTTTTATCATATAAATATATATCGTTCTGAATATAGAGCAATCCATATTCAAATATCTAGATAATAAAAAGGCATATATTGAATTGAAAATAATATTTATTTGCCAATATTTCGGTTGGCTGAACGCCAAACTTTGTCAAGGCATTACATTTTGTGTAAACAAACTTAGCGCGGCATAGTGTTATAATATCACAGTTGAAATAATATTTTTTAAATACAAAGAGTTGGGGAAGGTAAAACCTTTTTAAATTCCCCTATTCCTCACCTCCTTTGTTATTTTCACTAATTATTTCACTAATTATAACATTATGCGGCGCTGAGTTTGTTTATACAAAATTGTAATGCCTTGACAAAGGTTGGCGTTCAGCCAACTGAAATATTGGTAAAAATAAATTATTTTTTATCCAATATATACCATTTTATTTGAAAAAATAAATCTATATATAACTAATGAAAACATTAAAACGCAAATATTTCTTTTTACAAATTAATCAATATTTTTTCATCGTAGTAAAGTTCGATTTATTTGTGAAAATAAACATTTGAGTCTTTATGTTTCATTAGTTATTTAAATATGGCGTGTTATTTCTCTGTATAAATCTATATGTTTTTCTTCATAAAGACTTAATTATTTTTTAAATTGGATTCTTGAAGTTCACTTATATTTGTTCAGGAAATATCCCAATTGAAAGAATGGATACAGGTATTTCTACGGTGTTAATTCTAACTATATTTTATGTTATAAATATTTATATCTTGTGTAGGAAATGTGGCTGTTAATTGGGACCCGGGTATCATATTTGAATTTTTAAATATCTTTATTTCATATATATAAATATATATATACTGTTGTATCATGGTTAATACGTATATTTTTTCAATTATAATATTATTTTAATATACACCCATACCTCTCGCTTTGCGTCGGGGTTAAGTTCCAAAAAACACGACGCAAATTGAAACGACGCAAAGTGAAAATATGTGAAGGCGCAATCAAAAACAAAGGTGTTGCCATATTTTAGGAAAAAAAAAATTAAAAACTCGAATCCAAAACAACGCAACTTCGAAAATCTAACGACGCACAGTGAAAATCAGTCAAAATTAAGCAGCGACGCAACTTCGAAAAAAACGCAAAACGAAACTACGCAAAGCGAGGTATTGGTGTTTTTAAAATTTAAATTTAAATTTATTTTTTATAAAACATATTATTAATATATGGACGAGTAAGTAACACCCTCGATTCCCGACAGTCATGAACCGGGATTGAATCCTACGTTAACATTTTATTTAATATGTGAATAACCATCACATATTATTCATTTTTGCAATTATCATAAATAGGTTGTTTTTGTTGAGCGGTACCTAATAAAGTGATTTTGGAACCGGCGGAAGTTTATTATTATGAAATATTATGTACTATAAAACATTCGTATTTTGATACACTGAATACACAATCTACTTTAAACTGTGATGTGATAAATAAAGAGATATTCTAGGTGTTACCTAAAAATATAGTTTTTTTATTATTGACTGGTCTAAACTTGTAGAATGGTTAAAACACGCTTTGACATGTCTGAGTAGAAGATAAAGGTTGATGAACCTGTCACACCACAAACCCGGTGCAACAATATACACAATATTTTTAATACTATATAAAAAGGTCAAAGGTCGGATTTTTCCTGTTCCCTGTTTTCCTGTTGTGAAGTTATGTGGCGCCAGTTTGACACGTCTTTCTTTAGAGGACGTCAACCTTCTTTAACTTTATTATATACATGCAAGTTACAACAATAGTGGATATTTCTGGTTTGATATTATATCTCGTATAATAAAATAACCTATTATAGTTTTATTTTGAGTAAAATCAATCATTCCTCCAGGGAAAAGTGTTTTTTCAAAACAATTTCATTATCCTCTAGCTTTCAGGCACGGACACCCTTCTACAGTAGAAAACCTGGTATAAATAATTCGCCAATAGAACACGAGTTAAATATCCTATTAGTATAGTTTCCGATTATATATAAACCATGTTCTATTGGCGAATCATTATACCAGGTTTTCTCCAGTAGAAGGGCGTCCGTGCCTGAAAGCTAGAGAATAATAAAAATGTTTTGAAAGGACATTTTCCCTAGAGGAATGATTGATTTTACTCAGTATTGATGTAAGGGGTTATTTTAGAGAATAGTTTTATTTATAATATATATTTTTATATTATTGTAAATTATATTATTATCATATATATTTAATATTCAATATATTTTATAGCTGTTTATTATATTTATCTGCTTACTATTTTGACAGGTATTAAGACTCTAAAAGAAATCAATACAGGTAATTTGAAAATAGTACTATTTAATAATAGGTACTCTAATAAATTATTTTCAATGAGAAAATGTAATTCACTCTGTGTGTGAGTAGGAATATTTGAGTTATTGTTTCCAAATTTCATATCTAATTGAACTATATTGTGTCTAGGCCAAGAACCAACAACAATAGGAAATAATAGAGGTTCGAAAAATTTGTTATTAAACTCCCTTAAACCTCAATATCACATTTTCATGTTGAAATAAACTTTTTAATTATACTGCTTTTTCCCAGATATAATTGGATCAAAATTTAGAACTGGTACGCATTTCTATATTAAATTTTCAGATATAGTGTGTGTGTTTAGCAAAGTATTTATTATTTTATCAACATAGATTATTATTTTCAATGTTTATATATTTTATTATACTCTGCGTAAACTTCCCTCATGGCTTTAATTGTATTTTATCAATTTCAATTTGTGCTTGTGCCTTAAATGAATTGCCGTGTCATCCTTAAGTTTGTCTTTCCTTATCTTTTACGTTACAAATATTTGTCAACATATAGCGCAAATTGTTAAAAATTATTTTCTAAAATTATTCAGAAGATAGAGTTTGCCTGACCAACATTCATAGTTATTAAAATAACAATCATTCTTCGGCTAAAATAATTTTTATTAAGACATTTTATAAAAACTCCCCTGACCGAATTGTCTAAAACGGAATAACAGAATTATCCTAATGATTATATGATATTTGAAATTTTAAAGAGGAAAAATCTCTAAATATAGAAAATAAACAGATTTTAAATTATATTCTGATATAAAAATAAAGAGACAATGTGTTCTTTTTTATATTTCATAATCTACTCCAATACACATTGTGAAAACTTCGCGTTACAGAAATTATCTCGGTGAAATTCTGGATTATGAAATATTTAAAAACAATAAAATAATATTTTTCAATATTAAAGGACAAACATTTTATGAGTTCCAAATCACATATTGTAAACGAACACAAAACATTTTCTGAGCTTTCGGAAAAGTCTCCTTTATCTGAAGCTAAGCTAAAATTGAATGACACTAGGTTAGGTTAGGAAATTACAAGTATGTATAAACTTGAATATACACAACAAATATATATATATATTATATAATCTAAATATAAAAATATTCTATAATTTAAAAAATATATATTTTATTTTCACTCATTGATAGTTCTACTTGTTTTTGACCATAGTTATAGAACACGCCGACTTTTAATACTTGTTGTAAATATGTAGTTATCTAACCTATTTTTGAAATTCACTAATATAGAATTCATTTCATAAATTCTATATAACTGTGAAAAATGTCTTATTGTAATTTTCTTCAAGTAATTTAAAATAAAAACTACTTGATAGTAAATAGTTATTCTTCTGCTTTTCTTTCAAGATGACACGACTGAAAACGATACCATTAAGTACTCATGTACTCAAAAGAACCAGCAATTAATCACTATCCCAAAATAATATTTATTATTACAACATATATATATATATATAATAAACAAAAATGTGATAATATTTTCATAAATATTTATGTTATTATTATTTTATATCCATATAGATGGTCCTTTTAGGTAACTATTTGAAAATGTTTATAAAAAAAGGGTGTACCTAGATATGTGAAGTAAAAAAACAAAAATATTTCTCAAAATATTTCGAGAGAGAATGCTCTCTTTTATCAATATATTGCACAATATACTTGAGGAACAAGTTTAATTTGTGCAATAAATTTACAAATAGGGATCAATCTCTCGAAATAATTCTAGAAAAAAGTTGTTTTTTGTTTTTTTTTTTCACAGATCCAGTTACACCCTTTTTTTATAAACATATATGGAATCGCCTTCTTTGAGAGAGACTCAAATTATATTAAAATGATTTCAATTTCCATGTAGAGTTGAGTTTTTTATGAATAAAATTAATGCATTTCATTGGTTGGGGTATTTATATATGCCTATATTAATTGAGAAATTCCCCATATTATATTAATATAATTATATATAGAAGTATTACTCTACACTAAATATAATGCTGACTGATCAGTAACTAGTCTATGCTTGTCACTAGTAAAACTTGCCACTAGCCAAAACTTGTTAATGATTCTACCCCTTCTAATATTTGATATCAATTTACATTACACCCTCTGAAGTTTAAAATTTTTACTCTTATTTATTAGGGCCATTTATTTGAATACCAATATAATTTGAAAAATATAAATATGTGTATAGTTGACCGCTTATATGCTTTTA
The DNA here is from genome assembly GCA_030710605.1 of Cordylochernes scorpioides. Classification (NCBI taxonomy): domain Eukaryota; kingdom Metazoa; phylum Arthropoda; class Arachnida; order Pseudoscorpiones; family Chernetidae; genus Cordylochernes; species Cordylochernes scorpioides. The sequence continues at coordinate 1,494,564 of CP092874.1, forward strand.
AAATATGAAACAATAACTGTTTTTATTGACTTTGGTTTCAGAAAGGAATTATATTGGCCTACAAACAGGTAACTAAATTCTAAAAATTTGATCAAAATAATTACACGTGCATATTTACATACTATATCATTTAAATAGGAAATAAAATATATAGTTTTGAGAATAAGTTAACTTAAGAAATGGAGTTTCTCTGTCCAGCATTATATCTTGTATGTTTGGTAAGATGCTTTACTCTAAAGGGATATCTTTAGATCCCACTTTAATATATATATATATATGATAATATATAAAATAAAATAATATATATAAAATAAAAACATAAAAGTGTGTATAATACTCTTTATATAAATGTTTTTACCACTTGGTATACCAATAAAAATGACAGAAGTGGCTGACAAAAGGAAAAATGGTGTTGCCTTAAAAAACTAAAATGAGGGTGTCATGATCTGACAAGAGGATACGTAAAATGTCACTATCAGTCCTTAAATTTCAATAAAACGGCAGTGCTTTTTTCGTCTCAAATTAAGCCCGCCGTTTTAAGTTAAAGGCAGTTTGTTTTTAGTTTCCTTGTGTAGTGAGTGGACACACCCATTTTCTCCGTGGTCAGTTCTTTATTTCGACTTAGAGCGCTATGTTCCAAAAGATTTGTGGTCGCAGTGGTAGAACCTGTTCCATGCTTACGAGGACTAACAGCCCGGACGCTTGTGAATGGCTTGGTTTATCTAAAAAAATGACTGGCCAAAATCAGGTTTAGTTGATTTCTGTTCGACCAGATGGCGCTCTACCATCTAAAAAGTTCATTGATTTGTTATCAGATTAACTTTTAGCCATTTCCAAAACTGTTATCATTTAAACTAGATTTATCTCAGAAATTTTATGTGAATTCATTTCCCGCGAATGCATTGATATTCAGGGATAAGAACTAAAATTTATATATATACTCGTATATATGTTATATAAAAATATTATATTATTTTAAATTTTAATTTCATAGATTCAAATACTCTGCTAAATCGACCGCCAGAGGTCACGCTTCCCCTATAAAAACTCGTCATTGTTCTATCCCAATGGCCGGCTCAAAATCTTTATACATTATGTAAATAATATTTTGTTTTCCTTATTCTACTCGCCTTAAGCCAGGCAGTACTTTTATCAAACCATGTTTTTTTTATATATTTCATAAGATCAATTAAATCTATTTTGATAACTGATTTTATCTATCATTGCCCCGACTGCTCAACAAATGTCTCTATTCTCAAAATAATCAGCATCAAATTATAATTCTATATAACTAATTATCAAAAATCAAACAGAAAAATATATTTTTTTCTATTATAACATATATATTGCCTTATATGAAAACTAATAAAAATACATCCTTTTTTAAAAATATTACTTTGATCCTTATCTGTATACACATGCAATGGAGAAATATATAAACCAAAATGCTAATTGGTGGGATTGATTCAATATAAAAGAGCAATTTAAAACAATAATTATTAAAATAGTTCAAGTTTATGCTGGTGAGAAGCTTGTATCAGGATATAGAAAATTTTCAATGCCATATTGAATATTGGTCATCTTTACTTGAGAAACTCAAAAATGCTCTATTTCTAATTCTCGATTAAAAATCATATAAAATGCCTGAAAGATACATAATTAAATTAAAATCAAAATATTTCATGAAGATAGAGGCTGCATGGCCGGAATTGTATTTTCTTTGAAAAAAAAAAGACACTTTGACCAGTTGAGGTTTTATAAAACTTTGTTTTACTACTGTTTGTGAAAATTTAAAAAAAAAATGAGGCGAAAAGTTATATTTTTTACCTATAGATGGCGCAATAATTCCTTAACCTTTTAGGTGCCGGCCGTTTTCAAGGTCATTCCTGATTATTGTTAGCCTTCAAAAGACATCAAACTATTCTTTAAATTATTATTTTAAATGAACGCTTTTATGATTCATACAAACATATGAAACACAATGCAACAGAATATGCGCTTTAAAATACAATTAATCAATTTTCATTAGATATTTTAAAGGAGAAAATAAGCATCAAGTTACATCAAACCTATACATCGGCTTGCCTGGCGCTTAAAGGGTTAATATATATTAAATATGAAAATCTTATTTGAGCCTGGTCAGGGTATGTCTCTTTTGTTTTTAATATATATATTTATTTATTCACTATGTGTGTGAGTGTGGGAATATTTGAATTATTGTTTCCAAATTTCATATCTAATCGGACTATATTGCTTCTAGGCCAAGAACCAACAACAATAGGAAATAATAAAGGTTCGTAAAATTTTAATTTTTTTATTAAACTACCTTAAACTTTAATATCACATTTTTCATGTTGAATTAAACTTTTTAATTATACTGCTTTTTTTACAGATATAATTGGATCAAAATTTAGAACTGGTACGCATTTATATATTAATTTTTCATATTTATATATATGTAAAGAAGGCATCTCTTGACCACGAGCACATGTGCTTTTTAGATGGCAGAGCGCCATCTAGTGGAGCAAAAATAAACTAAACGTTTATTCAGCTTGCTCCGTGATATTTGGCCAACCCAATTTCTTGATAAATCAAAAAAAGCCATCCACGAAATTGGGTTGGCCAAATATCACGGAGCAAGCTAAATAAACGTTTAGTTTATTTTTGCTCCACTAGATGGCGTTCTGCCATCTAAAAAGCACATGTGCTCGTGGTCAGGAGATGCCTTCTTTATTTTTAATATCAACACCTGACCCACTTATCTTTTATTTTTTATATTGTTTTTTTTTCATATATATATATATATGTTAAGAAAAAGGCATCTCCTTATCGTGCAACTGAAAGTTGCTGATGGCTTGCGCCATATTGCACGATAAGGAGATGCCTTTTTCTTAATTTACGCACCTTATTCCAGTACAATATAACATTTGTACTATTCTTTCATATTTATAAGTGTAGTAAAGTTTTTATTATTTTATCAACAAATTATTTATTTTGATGTTGATATATTTTATTATTCTGCGTAAACTTCCCTCATTGCTTCGATTGTATTTTATAAATTTTAATTTGTGCTTGTGCCTCAAATGAATTGCCATGTCATCCTGAAGATTGTTTTTCATAATTTCTACGTTTCAATATTTTGTCAAAATATGGCGCAAATTGTTAAAAAACTCCTTTACTTAAATTATCATGAAGATAGAGTTTGTCTGACCGAGATTTATATTTCTTTGTATAACAGACATTCTTTGGTACATACTAGTTTTTAGAAAGACACCGTATGAAAACTCCCCTGAACGAAGTGTCTAATCGAAAGAATAAAATTATTCTAATGATTCTATGATATTCGAAATGTTGGATAAATCCTAAATTCTAAATATAGAAAATAAACAGGTTTTGAATTATAAATTGATATAATTATATGAATATAGAGAGACATAATGTGTTGATTTTAATATCTATATAGATAATACCGTAACAGAGTTTTCCATTGTAAAGTCCTGAGCTATCTCCTCCGAAGATTCTGAACTACACATAACGATCTATATACCAAATTTTTCGTTATTTTTTTCTTCGTATGATAGGCCTGTTTTTATTTTCCTAATGTTAACAGTTATTTTTATTTTTTAATTTAATCTATTTTACAATCGTAGATTTTTTGCATTTATCATCATCAATTCTTTTGTTTACAATTGCGTAACTTTTATAGAGAGAAATAAAGAAATACATAATTGATTAGATACAAAAGTGTGAACCAGAAAGTCGATTTTTAAAATTGTTATTATTTAATATAAACTTATTTTAATTTAATTTTGAATTGAAAAGGTAGTGTAAAAGTGTATATGAGGTTAGATTCAAATAGGTTAAATTATGTTATTTTAATCGCTAAATAAGGTTAGTTTTAGATAAGTTGAATTAGGTTAGTTTCAGATAATTAAAAAAAATAATGTTCGTTTTTAGAAAAATAATTCGAAATAGTAAGTATATATATTAATATAAAAGATCGAAATGTAAAAATCACTATGTCCAAAATCTTCGCTTTAACTCGTGTAAAACGGCTCGAAGGTACGGCGGTGTCAACGTACAGCGCCGCCTACCAAAGTTAACCTTTTCTGGGAACTCACCAGGTTATATTATCTATATAGATAATACCGTAACAGAGTTTTCCATTGTAAAGTCCTGAGCTATCTCCTCCGAAGATTCTGAACTACACATAACGATCTATATACCAAAATTTTCGTTATTTTTTTCTTCGTATGAGAGGCCTGTTTTTATTTTCCTAATGTTAAGTTATTTTTATTTTTTAATTTAATCTATTTTACAATCGTAGATTTTTTGCATTTATCATCATCAATTCTTTTGTTTACAATTGCGTAACTTTTATAGAGAGAAATAAAGAAATACATAATTGATTAGATACAAAAGTGTGAACCAGAAAGTCGATTTTTAAAATTGTTATTATTTAATATAAACTTATTTTAATCAATTTTGAATTGAAAAGGTAGTGTAAAAGTGTATATGAGGTTAGATTCAAATAGGTTAAATTATGTTAGTTTAATCGCTAAATAAGGTTAGTTTTAGATAAGTTGAATTAGGTTAGTTTCATAAATTTTAAAAAATAATGTTCGTTTTTAGAAAAATAATTCGAAATAGTAAGTATATATATTAATATAAAAGATCGAAATGTAAAAATCACTATGTCCAAAATCTTCGCTTTAACTCGTGTAAAACGGCTCGAAGGTACGGCGGTGTCAACGTACAGCGCCGCCTACCAAAGTTAACCTTTTCTGGGAACTCACCAGGTTATATTATTTTTCGAATTGTAGATTGAATTATTACTTTTATTCTATCTTTTATAAGTGTTTGTTATAGTTTTTCATTTGAATTTAGCACAATTTTTGTATCTGGTTATCTTTTTTGGCATCTTTTTTTTTCTCATTAATAAGACCTAACCCAAATAATTTAATAGTGTGTGACTTTTTTTTTAATTAAATTATTTGGATTAGGTCTTATTTTCTTTTATTAAAGAATTTTTGTGTCTGTCTTTTTTTTCTTCTCATAAATAGGCTGATGCTGTATTTGTGTACTCAATTGTTGCTTTTTTTTAAATTAAATTATTTGGATTAGGTCTTATTTTCTTTTATTAATTTGTTATAGTTTTTCATTTGAATTTAGCTCCATTTTTGTGTCTGTCTTTTTTTTTTCATCTCATAAATAGGCTGATGCTGTATTTGTGTACTCAATTGTTGCTTTTTGTGTCTGGTTTCTTTTTTGCAGTATTTTTTTGGAATCCTTTTTTTTTTCATCAATTGTTTCCTCACATGCTTGGCATAAAAAGAAAATTCCAAGCATGTGAGGAAACAATTGATGAAAAAAAAAGGATTCCAAAAAAATACTGCAAAAAAGAAACCAGACACAAAAAGCAACAATTGAGTACACAAATACAGCATCAGCCTATTTATGAGATGAAAAAAAAAGACAGACACAAAAATGGAGCTAAATTCAAATGAAAAACTATAACAAATTAATAAAAGAAAATAAGACCTAATCCAAATAATTAAATAAAAAAAAAGCTACAATTGAGTACACAAATACAGCATCAGCCTATTTATGAGAAGAAAAAAAAAAGACAGACACAAAAATGGAGCTAAATTCAAATGAAAAACTATAACAAATTAATAAAAGAAAATAAGACCTAATCCAAATAATTTAATTTAAAAAAAAGTCACACACTATTAAATTATTTGGATTAGGTCTTATTAATGAGAAAAAAAAAGATGCCAAAAAAGATAACCAGATACAAAAATTGTGCTAAATTCAAATGAAAAACTATAACAAACACTTATAAAAGATAGAATAAAAGTAATAATTCAATCTACAATTCGAAAAATAATATAACCTGGTGAGTTCCCAGAAAAGGTTAACTTTGGTAGGCGGCGCTGTACGTTGACACCGCCGTACCTTCGAGCCGAACCAACGGCTTAGACCATCCTTCCACCAACCCCCAGTAAAATAAGTAAATAAAAAGAAGACCAAAAATAAGTGATAATAGTTTATTGAATAACAAATAAAAAAAATCTTTCAGGTGAAAAATTATAGGCATTGGTAAAAAAGTAAACAAGAGAAATAGCCTAGCGGTCAGGGGAGTGAGTCTTCCACGGCCTTTCCGAGGCATGACAGAAGACGCTCAAAAAAAAAAAGGTAAAATAAGAACCAAGCAGAGGAAATCTATAAAACTGAAAGCCAGGACAGGCATAAAAAGAAAATTCCAAGCATGTGAGGAAACAATTGATGAAAAAAAAAAGGATTCCAAAAAAATACTGCAAAAAAGAAACCAGACACAAAAAGCAACAATTGAGTACACAAATACAGCATCAGCCTATTTATGAGATGAAAAAAAAAGACCAAAACAAATTTTGAAAGCTTTGCATTACAGAAATTATTTAGGTGAAATCTAGTTAGAATTTTGGATTATGAAAATATATAAAAACAATAAAATAATAAAAGAATTTTAATATTAAAGGACAAAACATTCTATTAGTGTCAATTCTCTTATTGTAAACGAACACAAAACATTTTTTGAGCTTTCGGAAAAGTCTCCTTATTCTGAAGCTAAGCTAAGATAGTCTGACAGGGTAGCTGTTAGGAAAATACAAGTAGGTATAAACTTGTATATACACAAAAGGTACTATAGAAGAAATAGGCTAAAATTTCATAAATATCTTATAAATATTTACGTTATTATTAATATATATCCATATAGAGTTTAACCTTTTTTAGGTAACTATATAGATATGTTTATAAAAAAAGGGCGTACCTGGATCTGTGAAAGAAAAAAAAACATTTTTTTCAAAATATTTCGAGAGATTGCTGCCCCTATAATATAATATTATATATACACAATATTGTTTATACACATGTGTATGGTTTACCGATCATATATTTTTAAAATATGAAACAATAACTGTTTTATTGACATTTGCTTTCAGAAAGGAACTTTATTGGCCTACAAACAGGTAACTAAATTCTAAAAATTTGATAAAAATAATTACACGTGCATATTTACATACTAGGAAATGTATACTTTTCGATAATAAGTTAGGAAATGGAATTTCTCTGGCCAGCATTGATATCTCGTCTCGTCTTCACTCTAAAAGGATTTTCATTTTTAGCGCCATACCTCTATATATATATGATATTTGATAAAAATAATTAATTTATATAAATTAAAAACATAAAAATCTGTATAATACTTTTTATATAAAAGTTTTTACCACATGGTATACCAATAAAGATGACAGAAGTGGCTGATAAAAGGAAACAGGGTGTTGCCATAAATATCTATCACTATCAGTCCTTATATTTCAAGAAAACGGCAGTACTCCTTTCGTCTCAAATGAAGCCCGCCGTTTTAAGGTAAAGGCAGTTTGTTTTTAGTTTCCTTGTGTATTGAGTGGACACACCCATTTTCTCCGTGGTCAGTTCTTCATTTCGACTTAGAGCGCTATGTCCCACTAGGGACACTTACACTTTAAAGATAAACAAAATTTTTGAAAGAAAAGAAATAATAATATTTTAAATATGTACAGAATTAGTATGCATGTTAGTTAGAAGAAAGGATTAAAAAAGATATATATATCAACACAAAGGATATATGTACAAAGTGTTGGTATGCAAATTTAGTTAAATGAAATCAGATTATAAAGTATTGTGTGTATTCGAGAAAAGCAATTTACAGATTGAAAAAAGTTTTAGGAAATATTCCGTGGTCATTTGTAACGTCTTATTTGGAGTCTGTAATTCTCTTCACTCTGCTCCTATGTGCTGCAACACTTATGGGACCACGACTGCACAAATTGCATCATCAGGTTTCTCAAGTATCCTCTGGGACCAAAAGATTTTTGGTCGCAGTGGTAGAGCTTGCTCCACGCTAACGAGGGCTAACAGCCCGGAAGGCGTTTGTGGATGTCTCGAGTTATCAAGAAAATGGGCTGGCGAAATATCAGCGAACAGACTATATCAATGTTTAGTTGATTTCTGTGTCACTAGATGGCGCTCTACCATCTAAAAAGCTCATTGTTTTGTTACCAGCTTAACTTTTAGCCATTTCAAAACTGTTATCATTTAAAATAGATTTATCTCAGAATTTTTATGTGAATTCATTTCCATTGAATGCATCGATGTTCATTCAGGAATAGGAACTGAAATGTTAATATATTGTCACAAAGTATTTTAATTCAACTATTTTGTAGATATGTAAATGTTATAACTAGTTTTCTATTCATTCATTTTTTTTTGTTTGGGTCTATGTAAATATTTGAGAATTAATTTTTTATTATCAGGCTGACTGTCTAGAGTAAGATAGATAAAACATATAGTTGTTGTCGGCTTTTTCTATTTGACAGTGTGTTGAATAAAACTTACTTTTGAGTTTTCTTCGTGATTCCGTGGCTTACCAGCGACAGAATTAAAGAAAAGATCGTAACAATATTATTACCTTATTTGAAAACTAAAAATATATATATATTCATTTTTGAATTTTTAAAATATATTACCTTGATTCCATTGTCCATATACACATGCAATGGAGAAATATAAAAACCAAAATGACATTTTGGCCAGTTGAATTTTTATAAAACTGCAATGCTACTGTTTGTGAAAAATAACATAAAATCGTGCTGAAATGTTCATTTTTTTGCCTACAGATGGCGCGCTAATGCCTTTTTAGATATATTTATTCATTCATTATGTTTATGAATGTGAAAATATTTGAATATTATTGTTTCTAAATAACATATCTAATTGGACTATATTTCGTTTAGACCAAGAACCAACAACGACAGGAAATAATAAAGGTTCGAAAAGTTTTAAATTTTGTTTTTAAACTAACTTAAACTTTGATAACACATTTTTATGTTGAATAAAACTTTTTAATTTTAATGTTTTTTTTTCAGATATATATGGATCCAAATTTAGAACTGGTACGCATATCCATATTAATTTATCACATATAGTATGTGTCTTATATATTTTATTTGACATATCGGACGCGATATCCCAGCTCGGGATACTTGCGCCTAAATACATTTTAGTAGATTATATACAACTCATTTTATACAATTTAATAACCGGACTAAAAACACAATTAAAACTTAAACGATGGCACTCTAAAACAGAAGAGAAAATCCAAAATGGATTATTTTATCAACCTATATACAACTCAATAACCGACTAAAAACACAATTAAAACTGAAACGATGGTTTTCTCAAACAGAAGAGAAAATCCAAAATAAATTATTTTAGCAACCTATATACAATTCAGTATATACCACACAATAACCGGTTAAAACACAATTAAAACTGAAACTATGGTTTTCTTAAACAGAAGAGAAAATCCAAAATGAACTTACAAAAATTATTGAATTTTACATAAGTGTCTTTGTTATATACAAATTCGCAAACCTCTTCGATGGGATAAAAATGATTACTTCTGTAGCTGTGGAATATCGGACATTCCATCAATAAATGCATTGAGTCTTGGTTTTCTTTTCCACAGAAACAGCTAGGATCATCCGTTGCCCCGATTTTCGACAGAAATTCTCCAAAATTACCATGACCCGTGACGAACTGTGAGTTATAAAAATTCGGACGAAAATAAAAAGGAATTCCAAATGGGAAAAATTTTCTGAATGTTTCATTAGTGTTAGCTATTGTTTCAGCCATTCTTGATTCTATGTAGTTATGAATTATAGTTGGGGCATGCGGTCTGAATACATTAATTTCTTCTTTTGATAAATTGGCCAAATCGTATTTTATTATCAACGATTCTATTTGATCTGTGAGAATAGGTATTTTTGCCAAACTATGAATACAATTTGATGAAGTCGTTTTATAGGCTCTCACTACCCAAAGAAGAATCTGATATTGCTGAGAGTTTAATCTTTGCTTACTTCTTTTATTAATAAATTTATACCATATTTCAGATCCATAGGTTAGTATTGGCCTGAAAAGAGTTTTATATAAAATTAATCTTTTTTTAGCATCCAATCCCCACATCTTCCCACAGAGCGAAAACAAAAGATTTTTCATACGGTTGATTTTACAAAGAATATCATTAATGTGGGGTGTGAAGTTAATTTTTGACTTAATTCTGTGATTAGAAAATTTTATACCTAAAATTTTTACCTCTTCCACTGGTTTTATTATGAAATTTGGAGTTCCCATTGGAATATTTTGTTTGCCGTGCATATGTATTAAGCCGGTTTTCTCCGGGCTTAGCTTTAGCTTATTTCTTGTACACCATTGTATTACATAATTTAAAGTTCTTTCTGTTTCATTTTTTAACCCTTCTATGGTCTTGTGCCAGCAAACAATCGAAACATCATCCGCATAACAGAATATTTCAGAATTTGGGGATGCGAAGTTGATCAACAAATCATTCAGAACTATATTCCACAATGATGGTGATAATGGTCCGCCTTGAGGACATCCCTTTGATAAATATTTCGAAATTGTTGTATTCGAGAAGGTGAGACTTGTTTTTCTTCTCCGATTTAAAAATGATTGGATAATTTTTATAAGAACTGCTGGGACGTGGTCTTCGTCCATTCTTTTTATTAAGGCAGGCCACCACGCATTATCAAATGCACCACTTATATCAATGGCAATCAATGCAACCAATTCGTTTTGTTTGTGTTTCAGTATGGTCTCGGTTATTTTGTCCAATGCCGTTATTGTAGATTTTCTTTTCGTAAATCCATGTTGTCTATGGCTCAGTAAGTTATTATGATTATAATAATTGAGTATTTTATTTTTAATGATCGTTTCAAATATTTTTGAGAAATTTGATGTTAGTGAAACTGGGCGATAGCTATTAATTGCTTCGTAGTCAGCTTTTTGCGGTTTCGTAATAATTTTTAATACCGAATGTTTCCAGCTTTCAGGATAGTAACCCAGCACCAGACACTCATTAAAGAGTTTGACTAAACTGGGTAGGATTGATAATAATGAGTGCTTAATCATATAATTACTCACGTTATCTGGACCAGGAGCCTTTCTGATATTAAGATTCGAGCACAAATCCTTTATTTCCTTTTCAGTAATAAAAATGATTTCCCTGTTGGTAAAACTTGGGATGTGATTTCTAATTAAAGTGTGTTCTTCATTGTCCAACCGCACATCATCATCAGGAAAAAATGCTGTTAGCATTTCCTTCATCTTTTGCTCTCTCATGCATTCTGCAGTTTTATTCAGTAATGGTATGCCCACTTGAATATCGGCCGATCTTAACCGTTTTAAAAATCCTGTATGCATTCCCGAAAGCATTCGTAGACTCATTTTCTTCAATAAATATTTTCCACGACGTCTTTTTTGCTCTATTGATGGCTCTTAAGTATTTATTTCTTGCCGCTCTGTAAATACTCGGATTCAGGTTACCCCCTCTATAATACAAATTCCTGAGATAATGTAAATGTTCTTTTAATTGTTGAAGCTCTTTATTCCACCAATTTTTGGAAGTAGTCGTGTTTATAGAGGTGTGATGCTTGACGTCGAGAGAAGAGTATGCAGCTTCAATTACTAAATTTGTCAATTTGTTTACCACAATATCAATATCTTCACAATTGACAATGTGCTTAGAAGCTGAATTTAAATCCAGTAAATCCGAAGGCGAAATACTCTCAGCAAATTTGGTCCAATTCGCCGATTTTTCTCTGAATTTCCATGTCGATGTCTGTCTATTATTGTTTGCCAAGTTTATCATATTGAAGATATCAAAAAGTATTGCCAAATGGTCTGAGGTAACAGAAAGTGCTGAGGTTCTCCAGTTATGTATAAGACCAATGGAATGTTTATTATAAATTGTCAAGTCGATTATGCTAGCATTTCTGCAAGTTGGGATTTTAAGATTATGAACAAATAGATTCTGCTCCTCGATAATAGACTTTAGAATGTATCCGTTTTTATTTGTCGTTGAATCGAACCAGAGTGGATGTCTTGAATTGAAATCTCCACAAAGGATAATTGGGAGTTGACCAAAGGCCTCAAGTATTTCTGAGATGAATTGGATATGAAATGCAGCCATTGAGTTTGGGTGTATATAGATATTGGCAATAACTATTCTTTTCCCGTTGAAATAGAGAGAGATCGCTGTACAAAAGGAATTTGTAAACCTGTTAATTTTCTCATATATTATGTTGCGGTTCAAAATAATAGTAGCAGTATAAATTTGCCTATCTGTGCTAGAATATACTATTCGTGAATTCTTGCCAAATTTCACTGTATCATTGCACATGTATGGTTCTTGTAGAAATATGATGTCAGGAAGATCGGCTGCGATTGTCACACCTAACTCACTAGTTGCCATCATACTTTTCCTTGCATTAAATTGTATACATCTGATATTGTTATCATTCATCTGAATGGTATTGAGTTCTTTGTATTACTATTTCCATCTGGGTTTTGTACAGGGGACATTCGCTGGAGTTCGCCTTGTGATCAAGAGACCTTCCATTCTTGTACCTCGGGTGTTTAGCGCAGTTGAAACATTTTTGTTTACGCGAACACTCATGATTTCCCGCCGCGCCGCATATTAGGCAAATCTTTTCATGGGAGCATTCGCTGATTTTATGTCTTGGATTAAACTCAAAACATTTCTGGCACTGCCTAACTAATACTTTGTCGTGTATATGGCATCTCTCACAGTCGGTATAGATAAAATTACCCTTCTTCCTTAAGGTTTGATACACTCGTGGAGAAACTCGCAGCACTACATTGTGGTGAGAGGTATTGGATTTCATGGGGAACAGCACTCGGATTTCATTCTCTAGTCCACTCAAATCAGGATTCATGGTACATATGATTGGTATTAAATTATTAACTTCCGTTAATTTACTGACATTTTTTATAATAATTGTTGGGTCTCTAGGTTGCGGGGTAAAAATTTTACTATTTGCTTTCAATTCCGCCGCCATGCTCAGTTCCTTTAACAAGTGTTTAGCCTCTTCGTCGCTAGGAGTTTTTATTACTACTGCATTTTTGGTGTTAATAATTTTATTAATTCGTATCCCACTACCGTTTTCTCGTAACTTTTTTATATTAGTTGAAATTGCCTGAGCTATGTTGTTAATAGGCTCATTATTTAGAGGAACTGCGAGCAGTGTAGCTTCAGTGTTTAAGGTCCGTTGTCTTTCCTCAATAAATTTCTGTGTATGATCTCTCTGTGTAACTTGGGCATAAGATAATCCTTTCGAGGAGATCACGCTTCGAATATCACCGAGCTTCTCTTCCACTATGTTGCCGACGGTTTCCTTCATCTGTGCCAAAAGGTTCTCGTTATCCGATTCAACCATAGAAGAAATTCCATCTTTCCTTTGTTTTAACATAGTCGAAAGATATGATAAATCATTTTTAGTCAAATTTTTTTGATTTTGTTGAAATTTATTCTCAAAGTATGCAAAAATTTCATCCAGTTTCAAATTTAGTAACCTAACCATAGAATTCATATTTAATCAAAAGAGAAACAATTCGAACTATATAAAAAAAAAGAAAGGTAAAATTAAATAGCAAAACTATAAACCGATTTGAAACATTTCAACATAAGCATTTAGAAAATAAATTAAGAAATTTAGGCAGTGTTTACCGAAACTTGCGGAGCGAGATGACGCACGTCCAGCCAGATCGGCCACCTAGCGGAAAAAAATTAGAAAAGTATTTATTATTTTATTAACATAGATTATTATTTTCAATGTTTATATATTTTATTATATTCTGCGTAAACTTCCCTCATGGCTTATATTGTATTTTATCAATTTTAATTTGTTATTGTGCCTTAAATAAATTGCCATGTCATCCTGAAGTTTGTCTTTCCTAATTTTCTACGTCTCAATATTTTGTCAAAACATAGCGCAAATTTGGTTAAAACCTCTTTAATTTTAACACCATTTCACCATCTCACCATTTATTAGCCATACATATTTTTCTATGTAGTAAAATATCTGTGTATAGAAATCGTTTTACATTATATATGTATTCAAAAATGTAACGTTGAAATTTGGGAGACTTTTCATTTTACATTTATAATTAATATAGAGAAAAAAATAATAATCACATGAAATATATCTTATATATATAAAAAAGGTATGATTTTCTGCTTGAATTTTAGATCATGTTGAGGATTATGGTAATGCAGTTATTTGTTGGTTCTTTTTAGTACTATATGGTATTGTTGATGCAGTCGTGGCTAAAAATCTTGAAAGGTAAAATAATGAAAAGAGTTTTGATATGAGATTGTTTTAATTGAGCGCGCTTCAGGATTATATAATAAACATAATTTGGTAAAGGTACTGCCTGGCTTAAGGCGTAAGAATGAGAAAAACAAAAGATTATTTACATAATGTACAAAGGTTTTGAGTCGGCCCACGGGGATAATACAACAACGTGTTTTTATAGTGGAGGAGTGACCTCTGGCGGTCGATTTAAACAGAGTATTTGAATCTAATAATATAATTTTAATATAAATAGATATTTTTACATAACATACTAGACGAATGACCCGGGCAACGCCCGGGTTTTACCCGATTAAATACTATTCGTTACAATTATAAATTGGCACCGTGGACGTCACTTTTGTGCAACGTCCCGCTCCAAACTTTACAGTCAGATTAGTTACGATATACACATGTGTAAATCTTCAAATCGAGCGAGCGTCTATAAATATCTCGATTTAGATCAAGTATTCTAATTATCAATCAAACTATTATTAATAAAAATTTGAGAAGATATCGATTTTAAACGTATTTATAACCTTGAAAGAGGGCGCTGTTCGTGAGCTAAGCAGAATAATTTGAATATATATAGTTTTAATATTTAATTTATATATAATTTAAAATAGCCTATTTTTTTTACCTATGTATGGAAATTTTGGTACTGTAAAAAAAACTTTGCTTCAATAATATATAAAAAAAAAACATCCAGACTAAGTTTCGAACCAAGGTTGTGGAAATACGAAGCTGCACACCTAACCATTAAGCTACGCTTGGCATAATAAATGTTCGCATGTAAAGCTATTTCAGGCCTTACATATTTCTAACGACCTTTTTGAAATAGGTTTTTGAAACATGGAAATTATAATACTTCAAATAAATAGAAATAGAGTGAACAGAAATAAAACATACCAAATATTTCGAATTAGAGCAGTTATTTTAAACGGCGAATTAGATCAGTTATATCAAAAAATGAAAATATATAAATAAATAAAACCTACCAAATATTTCAAATTAGAGCAGTTATTATATAAATATTTATATTATATGTGTTATTAAGCGAACTATTTTAAACGACGAATTAGATCAGTTATATCTAAAAATGAAAATATATATAAATAAATAAAACCTACCAAATATTTCAAATTAAAGCAATTACTATATAAATATTTATATTATATGTGTTATTAAGCGAACTATTAAAAATATTGAGAAGATTTAGATTTTAAACGTATTTATAACCTTTTAGTATTGATAGAGGGCGCTGCTCGTGAGCTAAGTTGAATAATTTGAATATATAGTTTTAATAATTGATTTATATATTTTTTAAAATAGCCTATCGTCACCCCCGTTATTTTTTACCTATGTATGGAAATTTTGGTTTGAATTAGTGAACTACTGCGAATTTGTATACCGGACATACCAACAGACCAACAAACAAACATACAAACATTCATTTTTATATATATAGATATATACACATGTTTATATCTGACCCCTCATATACTTTTAAAATATGAAACAATAACTGTTTTATTGACTTTTGATTTCAGAAAGGAACTTTATTGGCCTACAAACAGGTAACTAAATTCTAAAAAACTTTGATAAGAATAATTACATGTGCATATTTATATATTAGGTCATTTAAATATGAAATAAAATATTGCAGCGAAGTATTTATTATTTTACAAGTATTTATTATTTTACACTAAGTATTAACAGAGTATCATTTTTTATGTTTTATTTTACTACTCTGTAAACTTTTCTCATTCCTTATCATTTGTTTATCTTTCATAGTTTGTTCTTGTCTTAAATAAATTGCTGTCTTTTCCTGAAGTTTGTCTTCCCTAATTTTCCACTTGGTATTATATACTTTTGAGAAGAAGTTAAGAAATGGAGTTTCTCGGGCCAGAATTGATATCTCGTCTTAAAAGATACCTCATTCTAAAAGGATTTTATTTTTAGCGCCAAATCAATAAATATATTTTCGATATTTTGAGTAAAATTAATCATGCATCCAGGGAAAAGTGTCTTTTAGAAGTGATATAGAATTTCCGATATAATTGCTTAAATGAATTGATATATGAAAAAATGATATATACACTTATCCCTCGATTTACACGGTACTTGTTTTACACGTTTTCGCTTTTACACGGTTTTCCAAATAAGTTTTTTTTCTTTTTATCGCACTATACTAACGAAATACTATACGAAAAAATTGTAGAGCAATTGCCATCTTCTTCTTTAACTGAAAAGAAGCCAAATATTTTGGCATTTCATGGCTGGTTTGAAATATTTAAAATAAGACATTCTTTTTTTTTTCGATTTACACGTTTTTCTCAGGAACGTATCTACCGTGTAAATCGGGGGATAGGTGTATTTTAAATATTTATATGAAGATAACAGAAATGGCTGACAGAAGAGAAAATAGGAGTTGATCAAAAAGAATACCTGAGGGTGTCCCAATTTCCCAGGAGGATAAAAAAGGTCCCTATTAGTTCTTATATTTCAGAACGACGGCAACGCCCCTTACATCTTAAATAAAGCTCATTGTTTTGAGGGAAAGGCAGATTGTTTTTATTTTCCATGTTTTCTAGTTTGGAGTAAGGAATTATTTGCTCCTGTGTGCTGCAACACTTATGGGACCATGACTGCACACATTCCATCATATATATATTAATGAAAAAATAAAAAATAAATATATTTAAAATATATATGAATAAAATATGTTTTAAAATATATATGAGAAAACAATAGAAAAAAAAATAAAATATAAAGGTCAGATGTTGATATTAAAAATAAAGAATGCATATACTGACCAAAAGCACATGTGCTTTTTAGATGGCACAGCGCCATCTAGTGGAGCAAAAATAGGCTAAACGTTTATTTAACTTGCTCCGTGATATTTGGCTAACCCAATTTCTTGATAAATCAAGAAAAGCCATCCACGAACGCGTTTCGCGCTGTTGGCGCTCGTCACCGTGGAGCAGGCTGTACCTATATAAAAATTTGTCTGAAGCGTAACATTTTTCTGTCTGATATATTGATAAGACTGATAAGAATTAAAAATATTTCCCTGGTCAAAACCTTTTAAAGAAATAATTTTCCCTATTTCCCTCTAGTAATTATATGATAACAAGATGACCCTGTTTGTTCTTCGAACAAAATGATACAAAAAAAAACGATATTCTCGAACATTTTAGATTTCAAATATTATGTAAAAGTGATAGCAACGTTTCATAAAAGCATTCCATTCACAAAAGCAAACGATGACAGAATTGATGACTCTGATACTTGTCTATATTAATAAAATGGAAATTTCATAAGTGGACATCACTAAAAACTTTCGTTACAATGCATCAATTTCAACCAAATTTTCAACATTTATGTAAAACGAGATGGAGCAGGTTCTGCTTAACATCAAAATGTATTTCCTAACATTAACATGCGTAACTTCGCTGTTATCGATTAAATACAAAAAAAAATCAACAGAGTTAATTTTATTTATATATAAATACAAAATTAAATTTCAACAGAGTTAATTTTTTACATACTAGCTAATAATTTCAATCTAAAAAATATTCAAAGCAAGCAATTTTAAGATAACACCATATGTAAAACAGTCGGCCAAGAAAACAACAACGATATTACATCTTTCTCACATATTCACACACAATCTTGATTAATAATTAAAACTAATCTTTAACATTGTTTATTATACTTCAACTTTTATTTCTACATTTGTTTTTAAATACCCAATTGTTTTATCATGTTTCTAATTTTGCCTAACAAATATACAAATTTATAGTGACCAACATATGCAAATTTTATCTTTGTTTTTATTTAACTTAATATCGTAAACATAACATCCATTGTAAGCATTTTTCTGTTCACCTTCCGTGGTTTCTCTTTTCTCTGATAGTTTTTAGGTGTAGTGTATTTTCTTATCACTAGACTACAAACATTCCCTCGAGAAAAACCTGGGCGAAGCCGGGTACATCCGCTAGTATATTATAATATTTATTTTTGGCGTATGAAAACAGTACAAATAGAAGGTTAAAATAAAAGATATATATGAGAGTAATGGACAAAGAGATATCTAACCAGAAAACTCTGACAAAATTTACAAATTTTCTGTCTTCTTAAAATGGACGACTAGAGATAACAAAGACTTTTCACTTTCTTAAATTTTTTCCATGAATGTACATAACAATTGTATATAACAAATGTATATAACAATTGGAGTTTTAGTTAGAAGAAGGGCTTTAACGGAAGCTTCCTTTCATCAAGTAAATAAAAAGAATAGCAGAGTGTCTTATTTTATTTTATTATTACAGAAGCACGAAGTCTATCAGACTTTTGTGCTATATTACAATTATTTACATATATATGTTTAATTATTTACAGGATGAATTAGTAGTGATTTATAAATCAGTGTACAAATTGCTCTGAACTTGCCAAAGTTTTCATTAGATTGAGTATATACAGAAAGATGATTTGGCATTGTGTCAAAGTAAGCAAGTACAATTTGGTTAGTCAGAGGGTAAGCCAACAAAAGATGGTGATTCAACATCTAGACAGCATGTAATACTTAATTTGTTACAAACCACAGAAATTTCAAAGGGTTTTTAAATATAATAAAGGCAGTGGAGGATTCAAGTTGCTTTTGTGGTATTGAGGAACAAACCTCAATACATCTACTGATCGATTGCCCAGCATTTCAAGATTATAGAATGAAGAATGAACTAGTTGTTTGTGAACTTAACGATTTTATTTCCTATAAAAATCATATTTAAAGTTCAATTAATTTTGTAAATACATTCTAAACTTTCTACAAAATCTGGACCTCTAATGTTTTCATGCGTTGAATAATGTAAATAACTTATGTAAATAAACCTTTCTCCTTGTTTGGCGCAAGTATCCCTTGCGGGATATAGCACTTTGGAAATAAAATAATTGTAATTGTAATGTTGGATCATTTATTACTCTCAAGTCAAAGAGAAAACTTAAAAAGGGTCCTTTGCCTGTGAAGAACAGAGTAGTATATTTATCAGATAAGCGGGTCTTTTGGTTTTTCGTATTTATACCAAATGTTAAGAAATACATGCTATTGGTTTATATGTTAAATCTCATGTCGAAAAAGTATTTTATTTATAATTACAAACTTTTTTTTTTTTTGTAAATACAAAAACTTTTTAATGTTTGTGCAGCTGCTGAAAAATATAAACAAGGTAATTAATTAAATATTTATTTATATTTATTATAAATAGTTTTATTACAATTGGATAATATTTGTATACAAGTTGTTCTCTTTCTTTCTTGTCTTTAACAAATTGCTGATAATGGAAATATATAAATGCAGATTTTAAAATTAATTTAAAAACATAGTTATATTGTATTATATATATTTTTTATAAACAAGGGTAACCATAAGAACTTATCAACATTTGGAATTCGCCTTAAATTTATAGCAGATTGAGTGACAAGAATCTTCCAATTTGCATAATACAAAATTTGCCTATAGGCAAATAAGTTTTTTAGCGAATATTTTCTGAAATATAATCTATATTTTGAAAATAGAGCAATCCATAAATAAATATTTAATTAAAAAGCATATATTGGATCAAAATATCATTTATTTTACCAATATTTTAGTTGGCTGAACGCCAACCTTTATCAGGGTATTATGTGTGTGTGACACACATTAAATATGTTATAAGACCTTAATAAAAGTTGGCGTTCAGCCAACTGAAATATTGGTAAAAAAACGATATTTTGATCCAATATATGCCTTTTTAATTTAATTATCTATATTTTTTCAAAATTATATTCTCTTTTGTGAATATTTTCCAAACATGCTCAAACTATTATTTTAATCTATGTTTAACATTATGTGAATATTTTTCTAATGAGAAGTATTTTATTTTTTAGTTATTGAAGAACTCAAAATCCAGCCAAGTAAGATAAATTACATTTTTATATCTTAAAACATTCATATTTATAAATTGTTTAATAATAATTTGAAAATTTGTACCTCTATATTTATTATTAATGATGCTGTTTTAATCAAAACTAGCTTACATTTTTCAATAGATTTTAAGATTTATCTCGAGAAACCTTTAAATATTTTAAAAAATAACACCGATAATTTATATTTATATGAAAGTACACACACTTTGAATTTACTATTATAATTCTATCTATTTTGAAGATAAAAAGTATTCATGAAATACAAATTTATTAATTACGATGTGTTATGAAAATTAGAAACTATTTTAGACGCGTATGATTCTTTTTGAAATTAAACAATTTTTACTACCCTTACTGCAATGGAAAAAATAGTTAACTATAAAAGGAAGATCGAAAAATGCAATATAACAGCGGTATGGTAGATTAAATTGGCTAAACCGCTGGGAGGGTTCACCACTGATGAGCCAGCTCCTCCCATTAATTTTTCCATTGCAGTAAGGGCAGTAGAAATTGTTTAATTCCGAAAAGAATCTTAATGACTAAAATAGTTTCTAATTTTCATAACAAATTTATTAATTTGAGTCAAAAGGCGATCCATTAATTAGGATTATATAAAAGGTCGTACCTGGATCTGTAAAGAAAAAAAAAAACAATTTTTTTCTCAAAATATTTCGAGAGATTGCTCCCTCTTTATCAATTTATTGAACAGTGAATTTGATTTCCAAATTATTGTAGATCAGGTATGATCATTGTATAATCTACAATAATTTGTAAATTAAATTCACTGTGCAATAAATTGATAAAGAGGGAGCAATCTCTCGAAATATTTTGAGAAAAATATATAATTTATATAATCAAAATTTATTAATGTTGCTATTTGATAATTATGAAAAAAAAAAAAAGAATCTCCTTCACATTTATATTCTATAATATTTAAGAGATAACTGGCTTGTTTTTATAGTTGATGAACCAGCTGCTTTCCAAGGAGGTAAATATGCATATATATATATAACGATATACTATGTATATATAGCTCATACAATATCTTTGAAAATAAAATAACCATTTTATATAACTTCGCAATATTTCTTTGTTAAAACTTTTATTCATATAGGTATAATCTTATTTATTCAAATTTAAAATTACAAATTTTGTATATTGTTGCATCATGACTAATGAACCTATTTTATTTTAATTTGTAATATTATTTTTCATATATTTTAAATTCAAAATTATATTTTATATTTATAATTATTTTATTAAACAGAATATATGTATTATAAACAGAATATATGTATTATAGAATCATCATTTGTATTTTGGTAAACTGTGTGACTTCACTGCTCTCTTTGATGTAAAAAAAATAAATAAATTATTCTGGAGGCTACTTAAAGTAGAGTTATCTCATTATTCCCTTATACAAAATTGTAGGATGGTTGAAACACGCTCTGGTAAGATGCAAGACCCAGCACAGGAGAGAATCAAGGCTGAAGAGTCTGCCAAGCCGCAACCTGGTGCAACAATTGGTAGAGATGCTAGTTCCGACCCAGTTGTCCTGAATCCCAACATCGACATCCCCAAGTATGATGGAACAGAAGACCCTCGCCCATGGATTGAATCTCTTGAAGAAATTGGCTTCCTGTACCATTCGGCAGACTACATTATCTCCCGTTATGCTGCCATGAATATGATTGGTAGCGCCAAAACCTGGCTGAACCTACACAAGATAAGTTTCACCAGTTGGGAAAATTTCAAGAGCCGCCTAATTGAGGATTTTGCCTCAGACGCCAACAAAGAAGAAATGAGATGAGATTAAACAGGATGCAACAGTGGAATGAACCTGCAATCAGGTTCGCAGAAGATATCCTTGTACTGTGCAACAAGGGCGACCCCCAAATGGAAGAAGAGACTAAAATAAACTGGATTATTGGAGGGTTAAAGAAATAATACTCTTTTGCCCTTCACCTAAACCCTCCTAAAAATACCAATGAACTTCTTGAAATTTGTAAAAAGCTGGATTTGTTCGAAAAGAATTACCCAAGAACGTGTGGAAAAATCAAAAGCTCTTTATAATGGACCACGCTCTCCTCGTCCCCATCATCAAGAGCAATGGAAGAACGCTCCGTCGTTCAGAAGACCATACCAGAACACCTCCAAGCCCCAGGCCCCCACTCCGAGGTACTACCAGAACAAGCCTCTGCCCCAGGTATCTGCCCCTAGACGATCTTACACTCCCAATCCTAAGCCAAAACCGGTTTACCCAAGTAAAACATACAATAAGAGCCCAAATTCAAACAGGAATAGGACAGAAGACGGGAGACCAATATGTTTCAAGTGTAACAAGCCAGGACACGTAGCGCGGTATTGCAGAGTCAGGTTTGTAAGAATTGTGGAAGAGGACTCTATAGTTACACAAGACAAGGTCGAAGAAGAAATCCGAATGGATAATGGAACTGAGAAGTCGAGACCTCTGCTCTACGCTGACGTAAGTAATAACACGTACTCGAGTATCCCTACAAGGAATAGATATGCCGCATTGGAAGATTTAAACTAAACATCGCGCCTGAGTCCTTCAATCAAAGCAAGTCGACCATAAATGGAATTAAAAAGTTGGACCCCAAATATAAAATGAACATTAACGTGGATAGAATCGGTATCTGCGAAGCTTTGATTGATACAGGCGCCGATCTTTCAGTGGTCGACCTTAGTATAGCTCTTAACACAGGTCTTGAAATAATAAATCCTGATAAAATGTGCTCCGGACCCGATGGCAAAAAATTAGATATCGTAGGAAATATTATTTTAAATATAAAATTTGATGACAAAACAATTACACATCAATTTGTGATAATGAGAACGCATTTGCGAATATTTATACTTGGAGGAGATTTTCTTAAGAAAATGAACGCAAAAATTGATTGTCAGCGTGAAATAATCAAATATGACTTGACAGAAAATCGTGACGTAATCAAATATCAACAGAAGAAAATAAAAAGTGCAAAGGATGCCATTATACCAGAACGTTCTATTAAATTGATTAATGCATTTGTAGAAGCAGAGGATGGCGAATACATCATCGAGGAGAACCATAAAATGTTTCAAACAAATGGACTTCGACTAGCGAGAAGCTTAATAAATGTTGTGAATAAGGAAACATATATCTGGATAACAAACCCTTACCCTCGACCATTAAAAATATTAAAAAACCAAACATTGTGCTTTGGAAGCCAACCAGCCGAAGTGAATCTTATAGAAGAAAGTGAACAAAAAGAGCATGAAGAACCCCAATTTCAGATAAACGAAAATTTATCATATAAGGAAAAGGAGCAATTGAAACAAGTTTTGGAAAAGTACGCGGATTTGTTTTCGTCGGGATTAGGAAGATCCAACTTAGCGAAACATCGGATTGATACAGAAGGCGCAAAACCGATCAAACACAAGCCGTATAGGGTGAGCGCGAAAGAGCGAGAAATCATAAAAGAGCAAATTGATGAAATGCTCAGAGACGGCATAATTAGACCATCCTCGAGTCCATGGTCCTTCCCTGTAATCTTGGTCAAGAAGCGAGATGGTAAGTACAGATTTTGCGTTGACTACAGAAAATTGAATGATGTAACAGTGAAGGATGTTTACCCAATTCCCAGAATTGATGAAGTATTGGATACACTTCAAGGATCCAAATACTTTTCAGCAATTG
Organism: Cordylochernes scorpioides; assembly: GCA_030710605.1. Classification (NCBI taxonomy): domain Eukaryota; kingdom Metazoa; phylum Arthropoda; class Arachnida; order Pseudoscorpiones; family Chernetidae; genus Cordylochernes; species Cordylochernes scorpioides. The sequence continues at coordinate 1,518,489 of CP092874.1, forward strand.
ACCTTAAATCAGGATATTGGCAAGTAGAGGTTGAGGAGAAAGATAAAGAAAAGACAGTCTTCACTACAGCACATGGCCTATATGAGTTCAACGTAATGCCCTTTGGTCAATGCAATGCCCCTGCTACATTTGAGAGGAACATGGAAAATATGCTTGGTAATCTTAGATGGCAAATTTGCTTATGTTATCTAGATGACGTAATCATTTATAGCTCGGATTTTTCAACACATCTCAAAAGAATAGAAGCTGTTTTAAGATGTTTTCGCGAGGCTAATTTAAAATTGAACAACAAAAAATGCCAATTTGCTTTCGAAGAACTGGAGATTCTTGGCCATATAACTAATCAACATGGTATAAAACCAGCGGAGCATAAAATCAAGGCTATTAGAGATTTTCCTCTGCCCAAAAAGATAAAAGAAGTTCAATCATTTTTAGGAATGTGCTCATATTATAGAAAATTTATCAAAGGTTTTTCAAAAATTGCCGATCCATTAACCAGTCTTATAAAAAAGAATGTACCTTTTACCTGGACAGAAAATCAAGAAAGAGCATTTCAAACCCTTAAAGTAGCATTGATAAATCCCCAATCTTAGGGCACTTTGATCCGAATGCAATTACTTACATTCATACTGACGCATCTAACATCGGCCTGGGTGCAACATTAGTCCAAAAGTTCGGCGATAAAGAAAAGATGATCTCATATTTAAGTCGAACACTGAGCAAACCTGAGCAAAATTATTCGACTACCGAAAAATAATGTCTATCTGTTGTGTGGTCAATGTGGAAGGCACTTCAAAATCGTAACTGATCATCACGCACTATGCTGGCTTAAGAATCTGAAAGATCCGACCCGCCGATTAGCACGATGGGCACTGAAGATTCAGGAATATAATTTCGAAATTATACACAAATCGGGTAAAAAACATCTGGACGCTGATGGCCTATCTAGAGGACCCTTACCAGAAAACGAATGGGACGAAGATTATGAAAGACTATTTCTGAATCAAATAATAGACGAAAAGGATGATTTTATTGAGAATATTAAGAAGAACCTTAGTGCAAACAAGCGTTCAATTACACAGAACTTCAAAGAAGAAAATGGGTGTCTCTACAAGAAAAATCCAAATCCTGAAGGTAGGGCATGGTTGCTGGTAGTGCCAAAGAAGAGAAGGAAGGAAATCATGAGTGAATACCACAACCATATGCTGAATGGCCATCTGGGCGTCGCCAGAACCACTTACCGATTGAAAAATAAATACTATTGGCCTTCCATGTTGAAAGATGTTTCAGAATTTGTAAAGACGTGCCACCTTTGCCAAAGTCGGAAAGGTTCAAATCACTTGCCTTCTGGACTTTTACAACCTATTCCCCCAGCTAACTACCCTTTTGAAAGAATCGGAATTGACTTTGTTGGCCCCTTGCCATCAACGAAAAGAAGAAGGAGGTGGATAATTGGGTTGACTGATTATTATACCAAGTATGCTAAAACAAAGGCAGTATCAGAAGCAACCGTGAAAGAAGTCTCTACATTTTTAATCGAACATATTATTTTACGTCACGGGGCCCCAAGATTTCTTATTAGCGATAGCAGCGATAGCAAATTGCACTAGCAATTTGATGAAGGAGGTAATGAAAATGTGCAAAGTTAAACACTGCTTCACAACGAGCTACCACCCCCAGACCCACGGACTAACGGAACGGCTAAATAGAACTTTAGTTAATATGATCAGCATGTATGTGAACACAGACCAGAAGAACTGGGACGAAATCCTCCCTTTTATCACCCACGCGTATAATACCACGATTCAAGAAACCACAGGCTACTCTCCATTTTTCCTGTTGTTTGGAAGGGAACCCATGTCCCTCTTAGACGACGAGAATATCCCAACGGACAGTAACATGGACGATTACGACGAATATATAGAAAACTACTTAGATAAAATAGCAAGGACGAGACAGGTAGTCATTAACAACACAGAGAAGACTCAGGAAAGAATGAGAAGAAACTATGACAAAAAACACAATGAGAAAATCTATGAACCAGGACATTTAGTGGCAGTTTGGACACCAGTCAGGAAAATCGGAAAATGTGAAAAACTATTGAGAAAATATTTTGGCCCATATCGAATATTAAAGAAGCTGTCTAACGTAAATTACTTAATTGAGCCGAAAGATAATCCTGGCCAAGACCCATTGATTGTCCATGTCTCGAGACTCAAACCCTATTTTGAGAGAATTGATGAGGTAACTCACGAGGACGTGACGACCTCTGGAGAGGGGGAAGTGTTGCATCATGACTAATGAACCTATTTTATTTTAATTTGTAATATTAATTTTCATATATTATAAATTCAAAATTATATTTTTTAGTTAATTATTTTATTAAACAGAATATATGTATTATAAACAGAATATATGTATTATATAATCATCATTTGTATTTAGGTAAACTGTGTGACTTCACTGCTCTCTTTGATGTAAAAAAAAAAAAATAAATATTCTAGAGGCTACTTAAAGTAGAGTTATCTCATTATTCCCTTATACAAAATTGTAGGATGGTTGAAATACGCTCTGGTAAGATGCAAGACCCAGAGCAAGAGAGAATCAAGGCTGAAGAGTCTGCCAAGCCGCAACCTGGTGCAACAATATTTATTTTCTTTTGAATGTATTTATTATATTGTAACAAAGTATTTATTAATTTTATTATTTTTATTAACAGAGTGGGCATTTTTATGTTTATATTTTGTTACTCTGTAAATTCCATTGTGGCTTATCTTTTGTTTATCACTCATAGTTTGAGTGCCTGAAACTGCCTGAAATAAATTGTTGTCTTATCCCGAAATTGGTCTTCCCTAATTTTCTACGTGGCAATAACTTATGTCGGGTTGTATGAGGGTCGGTGCAAGGATGGTCTAAACCGTTGGTTTTCGAACGCTACGACCCGGGTTCGATTCCTGCATTGGGCACTTTTTTTCTCATCTGATTATAAAATAATACTCCAATGGCCCCCGATTATTACAAAACTCTAACCCCACCAGCGAGTGCAAGTAATCAAATGGGGCTCTGACACATTTGTAATTGCAAAGTCGAACTGCTTTTCACATGTGTAGACATGTGGTGCACTTACAGTAAAAGAAGTCATCTACTTCTACCCACCATGATTATTATGGTCTGTACCACGTGTATTAGGAATAAGCAAAGGAAAATAGTGTGTTATTCATATTTTTAGTATTCTTATATATAGCAACTTAAGTAGTAAGCCAGCCTACCAAAACAGCCTTGTTTTTCGGTAAAGGGGGAAGGAATAGAGAGGATATCATGTACCAAAGGCGGTTCCTCTCTCTTTGAAAATACATCAAAACTCTGTCCTTTTAGTTTATCACTTCAGATATAAACCTAATGGTGCCGATATAAACTAAGTTTTGATAAATTCAGATAAAAGCCAACCTGCATTCTTTAACAGCATCATTAATTTGGTTCTGTCGGATGAAATTTCACTTTCTAATACATCCTCTATATAGTAAACTTGAATAAATATCGGGAATATTGTCTTGAAAATATAGAATTCCATGCCTAAATCATTAGATAATAAAAATACATATATTGAATTGAATAATCATTTCCAAAAATAATTTAATTCATTCTCCATTTTATTACCTATTATCACGAATATTATGTGAGCAAAACTTACCTTTTTTATTGTCAAATTTAATATTGTAACAAAGTATTTATTATTCAATTAGCAGAGTATCATTTTTTCATGTTTATATTTTACTACTCTGTAAACTTCCCTCTTTGCTTATTTTTTGTTTATCTTTCATAGTTTGTGCTTGCCTGAAATAAATTGCTGTCTCATCCTGAAATTTTTGTCTTCCCTAATTTTCCACGTGGCAATATTATTTGCCAGTAGAAGAGTAAAATGTGTTCGAAAGCTTTCAACACTTTAAAATAAATTTTTAAAAACTCTTTACTGAAGAAAGACAGTCTTCCTTATTTGAAAAAATAATTTATAAATAAATATATATCAATGTTTGTTGATTTTTTGTTTTGAATATTAATCTCCACAAGTAATATGACTTGTAAGAATAGAACTTTGATAAGAAAAAAAAAAACAAGTCCTGAAGAATTTAGCTCAAATAGTTTCTATCATGTAATATGCAACTTAATCTGATGATTAATTACATATTCATGGATTTTAAAATGATGATGATGAATATATGCTTGGTTCCTTCCCCCTTAGGTATTATTACTATTACTAGAAAAGATCACATTTGAGGAAAAATTAATTTCATTTAAATATATGGCGTGCAATATTTTGCATCAAATAACGTTTAAATATATTTAAATACTATGAGGCACTAGCGCGCCATCTGTTATGGAAATTTGAAACTATTTAAGACGCGTAAGATTCTTTAAAATTGTTTTAAATTGTTTCATTTTAAAAAGAATCTAACGCGTCTAAAATAGTTTCGAATTTCCATATTTAAATACATTGTTTAGGGATATTTAATTAAAAGAATAATTACACATTTTTTATCACCTTAATAATATTTATATAAAAAATAGACACTTCGGCCAGATGGAGTTTTTTATTTTCTCATTATTATATATTTTTATTTCCAAGATCATAGTCTTTGACGAGTTTAATATTTGATTTTTGACTCGCGCTTTAGATTTTGTACTAAATTCGAAAAATCACGTGAGAACGCCCTTGCAAACCTCAGAACAATTTTTAACACCTTGCCAAATGCTTTATTTTTATTTACTTCTCCTAACGAAGACACAAGAATTTTGTCGAAACGTTGAGAAAATAAAAAACTCCAACTGGCCGAAGTGTCTATTTTTCATATAAATATGAATGCCGGCCAGGCAGCCTCTATCTTTACGACCTTAATAATAATTTTTCCGAAAAATATTTCATGATTATCTTCAAATTATATATTATGTAAAAAAGATTCTGCAGGCTGTATATTTTAAGGCAAAGGTATTGACTGTTGGCCACTGACTCGTTCTGATTTACTTAGTCTACGCGTTGTTCTAACTGTTGTAAATATTTCAAGCTACTATTGCTAATTACTATATGCAAAATTTGACATCGAATGTGTAATTTTCGTGCTTTCCAATGTTTAATTATCTTAATTTCACGATGATTTGACTTGTATATAATTTCAAATTTACACGCAATTATCCTAATTGTGGATATATTATGTAAGATACAAATTATAATAAAAATATAAATATTGATTATTTCTACAAATCAATATCAATTGTATTGTTTATAGCAGCTGACGAAGGGATCTTTGGAAGATCAAGTATGTTTTTTGTTATAAATTCTTATGTTTTAATATATCGCTTTATACTATATTAATTATATATGAAAGAATAGTATAAATGTGATATTGTACTGGGATAAGGTGCATAAATATTATAAAAAGGCATCTCCTTATCGTGCAACTGAAAGTTTCTGATGGTTTATGACATCTATCGTAATAAATATCAACTACAGGTAGGTACAGCTTGCACCACGCTGAAGAGGGCCAACAGCCCGAAACGCGTCCGTGGTTAGATTGATTAATCAAGAATGGGTATTTGGCCAATTATGGAATTAATTAAAAATCAACGAATAGTTGATATTTATTCCGATAGATGGCGCAAGCCATCAGCAACTTTCAGTTGCACGATAAGGAGATGCCTTTTAAAAATAATAATAATTCTAGTTTTGAATGAGGTTTTAGTTTCTATTTTTAGTTTCGATTATAATTTCTATTATTATTATTATAATTTTCATTATTTCTATTATATTACTTCTATAGTTTCTATATTCTATAATTTCTATAGTTTCAATTATAATTTAGTTTAAATTATTATTTATCAAATTGTGTTGCAAAGGTAAATATGTACCAAACCTCCATGACAAAGTTCTCCAATTTAATATTATAATAATTTTCAAAATAGTTAGCATTAAAACAGCACAACACACACATCTTCCAACATGTATATATAAAAATAGGAAAAATTATTAATAAAATTAAAATATTATATTGAAAGATATTAGCGTAATCTATTTTTAATAATAATCATAGGGTTAGTGTAATTAAATCTTAAAGTAAATTATATCTTAATCAATTCGTCAAAACTCTAATTTAAAATTCACAAATAATATATTTTTTGGAAAGGTTATTTTATACTATTTGTATTTATTCTAACATTTGCGTTTACAGTGGATAGTAAAAAGCCCTCAAGTAAAGGTATATATTATTTTAATTAAAGTAATAAACATTCATCACAAAACACTAATTAATAATTAGCAGATTTATTATATTAACCAATATTTTCGAACACCTGGCAGTTTTTTAATACTACAAGGTTTTCCCAAAAGTTCGTAAACACTTGCATAAAATTGAAATACCAATATTGTGGCGAAGAAATAATTTATTATTTAATTTAATTATTCAACGAAAATATTTGAAACAGATTTAAGTTTTATATTTGTAAAATCATCATTTAGTTACCTAGCTTGCTTGCTCGATATTCTCTAGCTGTAGATAGTTGGGTTGGTTTGTTAATATTTGTCGACTGGTAGTGATAACGTCATCAATAAATACTTTCACATCTTCAGATATACAAAGAATTGATTTCTATTCTACAATATTGTTCGCCGTTATGTATAATGTCTTTGTATTATGTATAAAGTATTTATATTATATATTATTATATTATTCGTCAAAAGTAATAAGAAAAACAACGTTTTAAGAAAGACACGAACTTTTGGAACTACCTTATATTAATAAGTTAGATAATACAAATAATCAACAAAAGGTTTCATTAAAATTTAGTGAAAAAAAGCTAATTGTTTGATCTTTTTAAAAATAATTTCTGAAAATAATTAAGCAAATTGGAAAGCTATACAAATAATGCCAAAGAAGATACTGATATTCACATAGGAGTCGACAAACTAAGGGATATAATTCTGGAATCTGTATATCAATCAATGGATGATCAATGCCTGCATATAAATTAATCAATAGAAACTCATTTCTAGTAACCTGTTGCATTATTTTATATATATATATATATATAATCAATGAGATTCAAATCTACTTTATATTTCACATTACATAATTATATTGATTATACTTGATTATAACAGTTATATTTACAGTTAAGGACGATAAATCTTCAAAAAAAGGTGAGTAAAATTAAAACACAATTTACAATCTATTTGCATATATTAAACTCTTTTTGATTGTTATCAATTTCCTGAATCTTCACAACACACATATAAATAGTTTATTCCAAATATCCACACTGCGCGCGTATGTTTTTGTAAATATTTCGGGTAGGATATAGTCGATATTTTATTAAGCCCGTTGAAGAGCGATTATCACTTGAAAGCTAGCATTTTGTAATAAAAAGAAACTCTTTGTGAGAAAATATATTGATTATTCTTCATTATAACTCGAATTTACAGTTAGAGGTGATAAATCTTCAAAAGAGGGTGAGTTATAATTAAACTAGAATGTACAATCGATTTGCATATATTAAACTCTTGTTGATTTTTATCAACTTCCTGAATCTTCACAACTAACATAAAAATTAATTATTCCAAATTAAACTAGGTACTAGAGAGTATTCAAACACTTTTTCAATAGGTATATTTTTGCAATAAATATATTGTGGCGAAGAAATATTTTATTATTTAATTTAATATTATTCAATGGAAATATATTCAACAGGTTATAAAAATATATATTAATCTGTATTTGTGAAATCATCTTTAAAATATTTATTTGCTTGCTTGCTTAAGATTCTCTAGCTGTAGATAGTTTGGCTGACCTGTTAATAATTGTCGACTCGTCGCTGTGACGTCATCAATAAATACTTTTACATCTTAGGATATTTCAAGGCTTGATTTCTACGCTACAACTGGTGAAGAAGCTGGATCGATACCCATTCAGAAAAAAAAACCGGAAAATTGACTCGGTTGAACAAGAAGAAAAAACCATGAACATCAAGAAAGAAGCAACTACTCAGGTAGGTTCATTTTTTATCCAACATCTACCTAGAAACCCCTCAATGTTCTCTGGTGAGGGTGTTGAAGATCCCCGTAGCTGGTTAAACGGGTATGAACGTGTGGCGAAGCACAACCAATGGGATGAAACCCTTTGTCTCGCTAACGTTTATTTCTATCTAACTGGCACTGCTCTCAAATGGTTTGAAAACAACGAGGAAAGCATCCAGACATGGACGGAGTTCATGTCACAATTAGAAAATGTATTTGGAAAAAATGAAAGCTCAAGACTGCGAGCTGAGAAAATACTCAAAACTCGGGAACAATTAAAAGGAGAAAGCACCGAATATTACATCCAAGACGTCCTGCGCCTTTGCAAAGAGGTAGATCCACAAATGAATGAGGAAGATAAAATATCCCATCTGATGAAAGGGATAGCTGAGGAGCTCTACCAGGCACTTCTCCCAAGGGATGTGCATAACACTGAGCAATTCGTCACCGAATCTCGCCGCATTGAAAGTCTACACTGTAAGCGAGTGACCCCAACCAAATACGAGCGACTACCAAATGTGGCCTCTCTCAGTGATCATGATGACAGGGCAGATCTGTCATCTATGATCAGGCAAATTGTTCGTGAGGAGGTACAGCGGGCATTAGGCTCTACTCGAGAGGAACCAAAAATTTCTACCATCGAAGATATGGTAAAGGAGGAGATTGGAAGAAACCTGGCGCCAATCCCAAAGCCTAGGAGAAGTTCCCCACAGAAGGAAATACCCCGAGAATTTTATAATAATAGATATGTGGCCCAAACGATAAGACCGCACCCTGAACCTCGGTACCCAAATCAAGTAGGAAGACGCGATACCAACGAATAGCGAACCACGGAAGGTAAGCCAATCTGTTTCCACTGCGGACGCCCTGGCCACGTCGTGCGCTACTGCCGTGATAGGAGGAGAGAATATGAAGAAGGACAAAATTGGTATTACAAACATAGAGATAGGCAAGAACCTAGAACATTCTATATGTCTCGGAGCAGCCTAGAGCCCAACGACGACCTGCCAAGAGAAAATAGACTCCGCTACCGAAGCCCCTCTCCTTACACTGGCCGAAAAGGACAATATTCGTCTCCTGATAAAAGACCCAGCCAGTCGCCTCGCCGTTCCCGTCAGGAAAACTAGAAGATGCGTCCTATTTTGGAGGTAAGGCCGCAAAATTTATAAATACTCCCTTATCGACTACATTAGAATTAAAAGAAAATTACATAGACATTAAAATAGAAGGAAAAACTAATGAGACGTTACTTCGGCCCATACGAAGTAACCTGAAAAATATCTGATGTGACCTATGAAGTTGAAACCTCCGGAAACCAGCAAGGTCGGTGTAAAACAAAAGATTTAGTTCACATTTGTAGGATTAAACCATATTTAAACCCAGAGGAACAGGAGGACCACCTAGAAGAGGACCCAGAAGATGACTCGACAAACTTCCAGGAAGAAGACATCCCCACTGAACGAACACAACAACCACAGACCCGCGAAGAGATCTCAGGCCCTATCACCCGTTCTCGAGCCTTGAGACTGAGGATGTAAGTCTCCTTCTGAGCATCGGGTCGATGCTCTTTATAGGAGGAGGCTATGTGGCGAAGAAATATTTTATTATTTAATTTAATATTATTCAATGGAAATATATTCAACAGATTATAAAAATATATATTAATCTGTATTTGTGAAATCATCTTTTAAATATTTCTTTGCTTGCTTGCTTAAGATTCTCTAGCTGTAGATAGTTTGGGCTGACTTGTTAATAATTGTCGACTCGTCGCTGTGACGTCATTAATAAATACTTTTACATCTTAGGATATTTCAAGGCTTGATTTCTACGCTACAATATTATAATATATAAATATATAATCTTTAGAAGGGGGTCGGTGGCAGGCTGGTTAAACCTTTTGGTTTTCGACCGCTACGACCCGGGATCGATTCCCGCATTGGACACTTTTTTTCTGTTGAAAAGATGCTCCAATGGCCCCCGATTCTTGCAAAAGTCCAACCCCACCAGCTAGTGAAAGTAACCAAACGGGGTTCTGGCACATTTGTAAATGCAAAGTAGAACTGCTTTTCACATATGTAGACATGTGGTGCGCTTACAGTAAAAGCAGTCGCTAACTACCCACCATGATTATCATGGCCTGTACCACGTGTACTAGGGATAAGCAAAAAAAATCTTTAGATAATAAAAAGGCATATATTTGAATGAATAAAAGATATTTTGTTCTCTAGAATAATTTTAACGTCTTGCCATATGTTTTAATTTTTTTTCGCTCCAGACGAGGACAAAATATTTTTTTCGAAACGTCGAGATAATAAAAAGATTTATTGGCAGAATTATCTTTAATTTTATGAACTATAATTAATATAATATAATTATGAGTATTAAATTTCAAATATATTCTCACAATGACACAAAATGTTTGTTTTTTGTAAATATTTCTGGTGTGATAAAGTCGATATTATAGTAAGCCCGTTGAAGAGCGATTAACGCTTGAAAGCTAGCGTTTTTTAAATAAAAAAGATACTCATTGTGAGAATATACACTGCGTGACATTGAAAATGGAACACCAAGAAATAGTGGCCAGAAAGTGATGAAACTCGGCAGACAGAGAGAGAGACAGGGAAGAACAATAAGTGATCTTTATTTCAAAATGATAGTCATAATACAGAGCGAGAACGGCTACGGCTTAGTAGCAAGTAGGACCACCGCGGACGGCGATGCACGCAGCAACACGTCTAGGTAGAGAGTCAATCAGAGTACGGATGGCGTCCTGAGGGATGGCTCTCCATTCCCTCTCAACCATTTGCCACAGTTCGTCTTCTGAACGCGGCTGTGGCAAGGCATGCAAACGGCGTCCAATGATGTCCCAGACGTGCTCGATTGGTGAGAGATCAGGAGAGTACGGTGGCCAGGGAAGCATCTGTACATCTTGCAGAGCTTGTTGGCTAATGCGAGCAGTGTGCGGTCGGGCGTTATCCTGCTGATAAAGGGCATTGGGTACCCTCTGAAGGTAGGGGAGTGTCACCGGTCGCAGCACATCATCAACGTATCGTTGGGCCGTCATAGTGCCCTGAATACGAAGTAAAGGTGACCTGGAATCATACGCGATTGCGCCCCAAACCATGATTCCACGTTGTCGCACGGTGGGGCGTTCCACAATTGCTGCCGGATTGGACCTTTCTCCACGTCGACGCCACACGCGTACACGGCGACTATCACTGGACAAGCAGAAACGCGACTCATCTTAGAACACGACCCTGTGCCATTCCGTCATCCACGTCGATCTAGCCCGGCACCATTCCAAACGTTGGCGCCTATTCGGTGGGGTCAATGGCAGTCTTCTTAGCGGACGGCATGAGTGCAAGCCATTAGCAACCAATCGACGGGAAATGGTTCTGGTCGAGATGGAATGATCTAGGATGTCTTGCACATGTTGCAGGATGGCGGTACAAGTGGCTTGTGGGGCCGCCACTGCTTGTCGAAGGATACGCCGATCCACACGTGCTGACGTCACTCTGGTTGCACCGGCATTCCTATAAATTGCCACATTTCCTTGTTCCAACCATCTTCTCCACATTCGGTGCACCGTGGACGCACCAAGGTGTGTATCAGCTGCGATTTGACGTATGGACCAACCTGCCCTTTTCAGTCCGATCACCATGCCCCTCGTAAAAGCGTCTGTCTGCTTGAACTGCCTCCGTTTACGATGACCTGGCATTCTCTGTTATTACACGTGTCTTTTGACACAAGAACAAAATTTCTACAATGATTTTCCTTGAAGAAATAACGACACGAATACTGTCCTTTCTGCAAGTTCCTTCCCTTATATCTTACTCCATGTGCGCACGAGAGCTGCGCATTTTACATCATTTGCATAACTCGGTTAGGCGCGTCTACCCTGAAATTTGCATAATTTTCTGGCCACTATTTCTTGGTGTTCCATTTTCAATGTCACGCAGTGTATTTGTAATTTTAATACTTTTTTCACAATTTTATCATGAATATAATTATGATTCTTTGACGACTATATTGCGTTTTTAATTAAGTTCTCAGAAGAGTTTTATAATGCGAATTTTATTGTTCATTGAATGAAATAGGTCACTCTATTTTTAAACCTTTTAAAATGTCTATGGATTATTTAAATATACTCAGAATAGAGTTTATATAAATAGAATACTTTCTATTTTGTTCTTAATTGTAAAATATATAAAATCTTTGCAGAAGAATATGTATATAAAATATTTAGGGCATATTAACTATGTATTTTTGAACACAAGGTAATAAGACCAAATCCAAATAAATAAATAATGTGTGACGTTTCAGCAACAGCTTTGTTACCATCTTCAGACATCTTCAGACACTAAAGTCATTCAGTACTTTTGTCTGAAGATGGTAACAATGCTGTTACCGAAACGTTACACACTATTATTAACACACCTTGTGTTTATAATCTATAATCCAAATTGTGCCTTATCAGATTTATTTTTAAATAAAATTACATTTAATATATCAGCTATTATATATGTGTCATAACATTTTAAATAGAATATCTTCAGGTCATTCTTTTGGGTTGAATGTTAAAATAATTTATTCCTTTTTTCTATAAAGCAATGTTTGAAAGTTGAATAATATTTTATTCGTGACCTAATCCTAATTACTTCCACAATTATTTCTATTCGTTAATATATTTGGAATAAACATAATAATATAAATATATAATCCAAATATTGACGAACTATTTATATTCTTTATAATATTATTTAGTATCTTCATTTTTATGTTTCTCAAATTCTTCTACTCTTTTGACGTGTTTCGCCATATTTTCACTAATGGTTCTTTGTTCATTAGATTCTAAACACAAATCAGGTAAGGGTGGTCACTTCAAATCATATTGTTGAGAAATATTTATTATTTTATGAACATATTGTGGCAAATAAATGATTTATTATTTAATTTAATTTAATATTATTTAATGAAAATATTCAATAGATTATAAAAAATATATATTACTCTGTATTTATTTAACAATTTTATTAACATCATGAAACGCGATATCCCAAACTCAGGTATATTTGCGTCGATACCTCTCTCTACATCACAACAAATCGGCTATATACAATTCTGTTCAATTCATTATTTTACATAATTAATCAAAGAAAATTGTCCGAAGAGAAAAACAAACAACAAAGCAAAACACACAAAGAAAGCATCGCAATTCTTTTTCTTCTAAGTTTCCCTCTCCCTTTTCCAATTTAAAAGAAAGTTGTAAATAAATTTGCAAAATTGATCAAATTTTTAAAACTCTCTTTATCGTCTACAAATTCATCAAGCTGTCCAATACGACCAAATTTGTTTTCCCTATAAACCCGGAAAATTGGGCAATTCATAAGTAGATGTTTCGAGTCCTGAATTTCACCCCCGCCGAAGCATCCTGGTTCCTTCATTTGTAAAATTCCTGTATTTGTAAAGTTATCTTTAAAATATTTCTTTGCTTGCTTTGTTCAATATTCTCTAGCTGTAGATAGTTTGGTTAATTTGTTAATATTTGACGACTAGTCGCCGTGACGTCATCAAAATTCTTTCACATCTACAGATATACAAAGACTTGATTTCTACGCTACAATATTATTAATGTTTATGTATTTATTACTCTGTTGTCTTATTACCTCTATGGTATTTTATAAATATTGATTTGTTCTTGACTTGAATAAATCTCACGTGGGTTAAAGAATTTCTAAATGAAATTTATGTTTTTCCCCCACTCTCTCCACGAAACTAATTATTACAGATAACTTCATTAAATCAACTTCCATCATTGCTCAACATACTGTAAATAACTATCTTGCGGTTATTTCTATCTGCTTATGTTGTTGTTAATTTGTTTAATGGATATTTTTATTTAATACTATTTTTATCTTAATTGTTTATTTTCTTTTTAATAATTCTGTTACTTACTCTACTACAATATGAATTATTGTAAATACACCAATACCTCGCTTTGCGTCGTTTCGTTTTGCGTTTTTTTTTCGAAGTTGCATCGCTGTTTAATTTTTACTGATTTTCACTGTGCGTCGGTAGATTTTCGAAGTTGCGTTTTTTTGAATTCCAGTCTTTAATTTTTTTGAATTTTTTTTCTTAAAATATGGAAATACCTTTGTTTTTGATTGTGCCATGCCATCAAAATTTGGGGATTCCCTTTATAACTAAAAATCAACGCAAATTTAATACAATTCTATTTTCAGAAAATATATTTTCACTTTGCCTCGTTTCAATTTGCGTCGTGTTTTTTTGGAACGTAACCCCGACGCAAAGCGAGGTATGGGTGTAGTTTCACGCGCAATTATCCAGATCGGATATAGCGTGTTTTGTTTGCAACTGGTAATAAATAAATAAATGTTTTTCCTAGGAGAAATTGAAGGAAGAACATTCCATGGTAAATGGAAATGCAAATGGTGGTGGTGGTGGGGTAAGTTTCATAACCTGTTTGCTAGTTCTATTGTAACTTCCTAGTTAGAGTACAAACATTCAATGTATGTAATTTATGTATTTATTTACTCTAGACCCTGGCATATTGTTTAATAATATTTAATTATATTATATATAACTTCTATTTTTCATTCATCATTACTCTTCACAATTCATCCTTTCATATTTCATCCCTAAGGATAGAAATAGTCGTTATTTCTCCTTAAAATAAATTTCTATTTTTAGTTCAAAAGAAACATTTGCGGGATAATTGTCAAATGTCGTTCTACAATCATAAACCGCATTATATTATGTATAACTTCTATTTTTCCGTTCATCATTACTCTTCTCAATTCATCCTTTCATATTTCATCCCAAAGGATAGGAATAGTCGTTATTTATACTGAAAATAATTAAAATTATTATTTTTTCGTTCTGTAAAAAGAAACATTTGCGGTAAAATTTGTTAAACGTCGTTCTATATTGTATAATAAAATAACTAGCCTTGTCCGTATTGTTTGTGGATAACATTATTCGATTCAAAATTTTGATTAAAAGGGGAATTTAGTATTAGGCAGATTTTCTTCTGCATTTTGAGGAGTTGCAAGCTTTTGAGCAAATTTTTCCCTTCAACCACACTCACACATACTATTATATGAATTAAATTGAATAATGTGTGGGTGGCATGGAATTCTAGGCGGAGTCAGATAACAAATTATTTATTGTAAAATAAACCTTTAATTACATTTATTTAATACAAATTATCAGAAGGGGTTGCATTGTTGTATTATTACATGTTGAAGTTATTTTTTTATATCTGTGTGTGTGGTCAAATATCAATTCTAGATTATATAATGTTAGACATATGTGCTTGATATATTATAGATAAATATTTACATTTCATATTATTTATGATTTATATTTAGAATGATGTATAATTATTTTATTATATTGATATGGCAATAATTAATATGATATTAATGTTAATTCATATAATTTTAATAAAGTATATTTTATAAGCATTATATATTTATAAGATGAATAATTTTAATATTTGAATTGAATAGTTATTAGACAAATTCAAACTTATAATGAAAATAGGAAAAGTTAATATTTGGGAGCCGCTACAAATGAAATAGCTAGAGATTATTTTAATAAAATGAAAAGAAACTCATCTCCAGAAACTATTGCATTATTTAATTTAAATCCAAGAGGTTTTAATTCAATTTAACTATTATATAAGTAAAACAAAATTATCTTTTTCCTGAATATATTTTTTTACTTATATTTTTGTAAAAAGATCAGTTTGTCATCGTATTTAATAGTATTCGCCTGTTAAAGAACAAAATTTACTCGAAAGCTTGCAGCACCTCAAAATAATAAAAATCACTTTTTACCTAAAATCAAATTACATTTTTCGTTCTGTGAAAAGAAACATTTGCGGTATAATTTGTTAAATGTTGTTCTATATTGAAAAATTACTAGCCTTTTTCTTATTATTTGTGGATAAACATTGCTCGATGCAATTTTTTAATGAAAAAAGGAATTTAGTATTAGGCAGAGTTTCTTTTTCATTTTGAGAAGTTGCAAGCTTTTGGTTAACTATTTATCGCATAAAATATTTATTTATTCTACTGTCCTAAACTCTTATGCCCATAGTGTGCTTATATACCATAACTAAGATTCCAACTTTTTCATTGTCTCAATAATAATCAAAATCATCACTACAGTATTAGAGTTCTAAAAAGCAGTCTGGTAGATTAAATTGACGATACAAATAGTAGGGTTGTCCATTGATGAGCATATCTTCCTCAATGTTTTTCATCTCAGTAAGGATAGTAGAGAAGGTTTGTTTTATTTGGTTTTGAGGGAAACATTCGTGTTTATAGGATCTATTAATTGAATTTAGCGTTAAAAGGTTAAAACTCCGCCTTTGCCAGTCCCAAGCCCGGATGAAAAAGGAAGAGGGGAAGCAGTAACAAGCTTGATAAAAAAACCTGGGCTCAGCTGGCCCGACTGATAGTACCCTGTAAGGGCTCCTAATCCAAGGATACAGGATGAGCAGCGTTTGTACTCCATATAAGGAGCGGCTGCACATGGCGTCTGTTCCTCATGTCAGAGGCGCCCATTTCTTTTGGAGCTAAGTCGGCCTGCCATTGAGTAGTGCTCCCAGTCTTAATGACAAAGGCAGACACATTCTACTTCACCCAGTCATGATGGTTGTCAAACAGGCACCATCAAGGATCACAACTTGATATCCTAATGTAATTGAGTGGAGATAAGAAAGAAGAAGAAGGGTTTATAAAATTTGTAACAATTTATTTTTGGCAATGTATTTCTTTTAGAGTCCTCGAAAAGATCATTAGAGTGAACGTGAAAGAAACGATCGATGGAACTTTCTATATTTGATATGATGAGATATGTTGAGATATGAGGGAACCACTCATGAATACTCATAGTGAAACATTATATCTGTTTATTCTGTTCTTATATATTTAGATATTATGGATTCTCCCTTGTTATATATTTATATTTATTCATCTGAATATCATTATATAAACCTTGCGATTTCTTCTGCTCATGTTGTTGCTAATTTGTTTGTTCAATGCTCTTTTTCTTAATTGTTTATTTCCTTTTCGATAATTCTATTACCTATTCTACTACAATATGAATTATTGTAAATAGTTTCACGCGCAATTATCCAGATCGCGTGTATTATCTAGCGTGTCTTGTTTGCAATTAGTAAAATATATATTACTATTTAATCTTATATTTAAAATCTTATATTTATAAATCTTATATTTTATATTTAAAACCTTATATATTCTTATATGAACGATTATTAAATCAGTTCCAATCTCAATCTCTCTCTAGAATCAACCTTTCTGATTGGACAAATATGTTATTGTAATGGGGCAGCTAAGGTTATCCAGATTGTGTGTGTTAAAAATATCGGAGATAGATAATCTAATTGAACAAAAGTTTCATTTCCTAAGTTATCTCTCTCCCGCGTTCACTTTTAATATCACCTTTTTTTCCGATAAAGAACGAAAGTTTGCGCTTAAAGATAATAGAATAAACTATTATAGGTGTTCATCTTATGTCTCTATTTTCATGAAAAAATGAATTTTCCTTGAAACATAGATTACTGGAATTAGATTTTAAGTGAATTGAGAGAATGTGTCTGTCGTACAAGTAACATAATAGATACATTTTTGAAGGAGAAAGAGGCAATTTTGTTCACACTCGTGTGTATTCAATAAAGGTCACTGTAATATCTTTCAGAGTTATTGTCTGAATCCCGATAAACATAGCAAAAGGAACAACTTCCTTAAGTTTTTTCTCCATGAGTTTATAAACACTTGGTTATCTCGTGTGTCTTCCATAAAGGTCACTGTAATATCTTTCAGAGTTATTGTCTGAATCCCGATATACATGATAAAAGGTACAACTTCCTTAAGTTTTGTCCATTAGTGTATATACACTTGGTTATCTCGTGTGTCTTCAATAAAGCTCACTGTAATATCTCTCAGAGTTATAATCCCGATATACATGCTAAAAGATACAACTTCCTTAAGTTTTGTCTATGAGTGTATATACACTTGGTTATCTCGTGTGTCTTCAATAAAGCTCACTGTAATATCTCTCAGAGTTATAATCCCGATATACATGCTAAAAGATACAACTTCCTTAAGTTTTGTCTATGAGTGTATACTGATCGAATGTATGATTGTTGTTATGTATACTCATTGAATGTATGATTGTGTTTGTTTGTTTACATTTTGGGGGTTTGTTTACAGACTGCCCTCCTATACCCTGTCCTCCTCCGCCTGCCCCACCCCCACCACCTCCACCTCCGCCCCCACCCCCGGGCCCTGCCCCCCCACCTCCTGCACCCCCACCAGGCCCTACCCCCTCACCAACGTACCCTCCTGGCTCCTCCCCTGACCCCTCAGAACCTCCACTTCCCCCTCTGACAAGTTCCCCTCAACATACCTCCCCCACCCCACTACCTCCTTCAACCCCCCCACCTCTAACAAGTAAGTGTTATCTTCACTATTTTTACTATTGAATAACACGTCAATTTTATATTGTAGCAAAGTATATTTATTTTTATATAAAAGGGCGTACCTGGATCTGTTAAGAAAAACAAACAAATTTTTCTCAAAATATTTCGAGAGATTGGTCCCTCTTTATCAATTTATTGCACTCGAAATATTTTGAGAAAAAATAATGTTTTTTTTTCTTTACAAATTCTTTTACACCCGTTTATATAAACCTATTTGATGGATCACCTTTTGACACTAGTATTTATTACTTTATTAACAGAGTTAGATTTTTATGTTTATATTTTGCTATTTTGTAAACTTCCCTCATTGCTTATCTTTAGCATTCTTAGATTGTTCTTGCCTCGAATAAATTGCTGTTCTATCCTGAAGTTTGTCTCACCTAATGTTCCACGAGGCAATTTTTATAAAATATTTAATATGTTTGAATCTAAATGCTAATATTCTTCAGTGATATACAATTTATATCAAACACCGATGGATGGTGTAGTTGTATTACTCTTTGGTTGTTTTCCTAAAGGATCAAACACCAATATCTGGGCTAGCACTAATCAAGAATTAACAATCACATTGACCTACACGATAAAACAACTATAATATAAATAAATTAAACAATCAAAATTCAAATCTAATCAACCGACGCTTACAAAATATTCACGCATATTGTTGCACCAAGTTGCAGCTTTGCAGGGTCGTCGACCTTTGGTTCCTTCTTCTCATTGTTATACATGTTTCCCGATCGGGTTTCCATACTAAAAGCAAATAAAGAAAAGTAAATAAAAAATAAATTACCTTTAAAAGTTATTGCGTTTATTTATTCGTTGTCTTCCTCGTAGGTCGTGATCCGCAGTCTTCGTCTAGGTCCTCTCTCGCTCCAATAACCAATCAAGATATATGTACAATAAAATATTACAAAAGGAATGAAACTATAAAAAGGAATGATGATAATCTAAATAATCTGTTTTAAATAAATATTAAATATCATATAATACTAGCGGACGTACCCGGCTTCGCCCGGGTTTTACCCGGTCCCTTGAAAAATACTCGATAAGTTGAATAAAATCAATATTAATTGGTTTCCTCGGTAATTGGAAGTTAAAGGAATAGTATCTTGCCTTGGAATTGTATCATTATTCTTGTCTCAAATAAATTGCCGTGTCATCCTGAATTTTGTCTTTCCTAATTTTCTACATTACAAAATCATCGTATCATCATGATAATATTTAGAGCAGATTGTTGATTTAAAACAGATAAATTAGAATATTTATCTTGATTATTCTTAGGCGAAAATTTATTTCAAAAATTTTATGTGCTAAAAACCTTCCCAGTACTATACTAAATAACTTCCCAAAGTTTCATGGCGTTCCAATGAGTGGTTTGGTCAGGCATTAAGGACAGACAAACACACACACATAAATTCATTTATATATATATATATATAGATTTTGAATAGAAGTAGGGCGCATTAAAATTGACGCAACAATATATTTGATGTAATTTTAATTAGTATTGTAAAAATAATTAAGATTTTTAATTGATATTACTTGTATAATAGCATTCATGAAACTGAATCCATTTGTTTCTATTTATAGGTGGAACTTTAGGTAAGAAGTGTTTTTTTTTTCCAAGGGAACTATTGAGAACTTTCTTAAATTTATGTTTTATTTCAGACCCAGGTTGTTTTCCAAAATGTCACAACAATTGTCACCATCATTGTCATGATTACTGTCACGGTAAGTTTAACATTATTTTATTGATATATATATATGTCGTAGCTGTCGTGGTCGAATGAAAGGACGCGACCGTTGTGCATGTATGCGTCAAAAAAGAACTTGTTCCACACTCGTGAGCGCGCGCGCGCTGGCTCCCACCTTTATTTTATACAGATTTATACATGGATTAATTTGTATTTACATTTTAACATTCTTTATTATGGCGAAATTAAATTATACGTATTGATATTATACAAATTATGACAGATATATATGTTACTAGCCGAATGACCCGGGCAACGCCCGGGTTTTACCCTATTAAATGTACCCTATTCAAATACTATTCGTTACAATTATAAATTGGCACCGTGGATGTCACTTTTGTGAAACGTCCCGCTCCAAACTTTGTGTCTGAGAAGCGATATTTTTATAGAAAGATGATCTGGCTTTTGTTTTCTGCTCGAATTAATGTTTTTCTGTTAGAATTTTGTTCCTGTATACAAAATAATGAACTGGTTTCACTCGTGGTCTCTGCTTTTTGGAATATTTTTCCCGATATAATTTTGTATCTGATAATCAAACATGATACAGCAATATCGTCATCATCATTTTCTGACTAAAAATATATAGTTTTAATAATTGATTTATATATTTTTTAAAATTGCCTATCGTCTTCCCCGTATTCTTTTACCTATGTATGGAAATTTTGGTTTGAATTAGTGAACTATTGCGAATTTGTATACCGGACATACAGACAGACAAACATACAAACATTCATTTTTATATATATATGTTATATAGAAATATTATTTTATTTAAAAATTTATATCATAGATTCACAAATATTCTGTTCATATCTACCACCAGATGTCGGGACTTTCCCTATATAAAACCGATTGTTGTTGTTTCTCGATGGCTGGTTCAAACTTTTGTACATTATGTAAATAGGTTTTTCATTTTTTTTTATTCTTACGCCTTAAGCCAGGCATTACTTTTACCAAATTATGTTTTTATATATTTTTTCCTTTAGCTCAATTAAAGCTATTTTTGATAATTAATTTTATTTAATTATTGTGCCAAGACTGTAGAACAATATCACATACTCATGGATTCCGGGATTAAGCAAATGACCAATAATTCCTCTACAAGCAATTAATCTCATAGCAGAAGAAACTATTTTATTTATAATATATATGTCATAATATATACTTTCCCAGGAATAATAAAGCAAGCCTACAGTCAACCCAGAGAGAGGCGGGAGGGTAAAGTCCGGTCACTTTAGACATCAGCAACATTCCAAGGGGCGACAACTGGGGTCCGTCAGTTAACACTTTGGGACTTTTAAGACAGTTGGGGATTGTGTGCGACACGAACGGTCCCCCGGCTTTGCCGGGTCCGGCACTCTCCCTCTCTCTCTGGTTGCCTGGGTTCCTCTTTCAAACTTGTGGTGTCCTTATTTCTTTCCCCACCTTATTATATTGTTACATACACCAATACCTCGCTTTGCGTCGTTTGGTTTTGCGTTTTTTTCGAAGTTGCGTCGCTGCTTAATTTTTACTGATTTTCACTGTGCGTCGTTAGATTTTCGAAGTTGCGTTGTTTTGGATTCGAGTCTTTAATTTTTTTTTCTTAAAATATGGCAACACCTTTGTTTTTGATTGCGCCTTCACATATTTTTACTTTGCGTCGTGTTTTTTTTGGAACGTAACCCCAACGCAAAGCGAGGTATAGGTGTATATATATATATTTAAATTTTATAAAATTGGTTAATATTAATTTGTATGTATTAAATAATCAAAAAGGTTCTGGAGATGAGTTTCTTTTTTAGTTTAAACAGTTTCAAGCTTTCGGGCACCTCTGTCCTTCTACAGAAGAACCTGATACCATCAGATGGCGTTTTATTTGTTGAATTTTATGTTATCCTGTAGAGAAGGGCAGAGATTCCCGAAAGCTTAAGACTGCCTTAATAAAATAAAAAAAGGAAATTGATCTCCATAAACCTTTATGATTATTTAACTTATGTCTAGGTGATTTGATTCATTTGATTTGTATGCATTGTAAGATCTTAACAAACAGCAGCGCCTCATGCTTCTGCACTTGTAGAACATAGAAAAATCACAGGACATAATAACCTTAACCTAAATGAAACAAAGATACTAGATTATGAGAAAAATTAATTTAAGAGACAATTTAAAGAAGCATTTTTCATTCAAAAGAAATGTGCTACAAGTAACACACGCTAAGAAAAATTCTTATTATGTAAATATTTACCTGTATATAAACATTATCTTACAGTTTCTTGGAAAATTGCCTGTCGAAGGACGTAAAAGTCCGAAAGCTTGCCGAATTTACAGCATTAATAAAAAAACACGTCGCCGTTAACTTTTTTTCCTTCTTCAAATGATGTCAGGCGAATCTTTCTCTTGTAAGATCTTTATTGAAGAACTGCACTTACATTGCCTTCACTTACATTAATTTTCGTTTGTTTCAGATAAAAAGCTTTGTCAGCCATACCATTGCCATTACAATTGCACGAAGACCTGTGTTGAAATCTGCAACCGTAATTATAAATACTTTCTTCTCTATATTTCAATGATATTCAATTATTAAATGAAATTACATGTTTTAATAGTGTAGCAATTTTATATGTTGATTTGTTCTTTTTATTTTTTCTTATAAATAAAAATACAGAAAATATGTAAATATGTTTGTCACATATTTGTTTAAACGTCACATAGTTGTCTAAAGTTTTGAGAGAATATGTATATATGGTAGAAAATATACAAAAGAGGTATTTTTTTTTGGCAAAGAGAGTCGTGCAATAAATAAGATTTTTAAATTGTTTCTTAGCGTGATGCTACAGAATTGGGGAAGCTCACAGGATTCTTAGGAAATTTTAAAATATGGTACCCATAGTTTGTCCTAAAACTCTGACTCCAGAACCTAAAGGAGATACGAATTCTGAACTGGATGGTTTGATTACTCCCAATTCTGTAGCATCACGCTAGGAAACAATTAAAAAATCTCATTTATTGCACGACTCTCTTGGCCGAAAAAAACTTCCTTTTATATATTTCTACCTGATTCACATAATCTTTCAAAACTTTAAACAAATATCTAACAATGTATATAGTGCATGAGAGAAAAGAATTATAAGGTTGTTCCAAAAGTTCATTGTTTTCTCAAAAGTTTTTTTTTTAATTATTATTTAGAGAATAATATTATTACGCCGAATACATATTAATACATAATACAATTACTTTATACATAATACAAAGACTTTATACATAACAGCGAATAACATTGTTATTTCAATTTTTTGCAAGTGTTTACGAACTTTTGGAACAACCTTGTATTATATTGAGTAAAAAGGCATTTCCTGATCGTGTAACTGAAAGTTGCTGATGGCTTGCGCCATCTATCGGAATAAAAATCAACGATTAGTTGATATTTATTCCAGTAGATGGCGCAAGCCATCAGAAACTTTCAGTTGCACCATCAGGAAATGCCTTTTCTCTTAATTAATCTACCTGATCCAAGTACAAATTCACTTTTATACTATTTTCACTCGTATTATATGTAAATATAAAAGGATGTACATTTTTTTATAACATATATGATATTAAAATTCGAAACTATTCTAGACGCGTATGATTATTTTTCAAAATGAACAATTTCTACTGTCCTTACTGCAATGAAAAAATTAACGGGAAATGTTTTCATTGCAGTAAGGGCAGTAGAAATTGTTTATTTTAAAAAGAATCATACGCGTCTATTATAGTTTCGAATTTTGATAACAGATGGCGCGCTAATGCATCATAATATATGGTTTTAAAATTCAGATAATTATTTTTACTATAATGAGATTATCTATTTGACTGTGTTTGTGTGTTTTTTTTTTAAATCTGTATATGATTTATTTTCATTTCAGAAACAAGTACAAGTGATAAACTAACCGACCCTGGTAAGAAAATATTAATATATCTAATAAATCAAATATTTATAAAAATTGAAACATATTTTGTTTTTGAGAAGTTGATCGTCTCATATTTTCCTTTATAAAGAATTTAACACCTAAGAAAAATACATTTCTTCCGTATGGTTTTAACTTTTTTTTTGTGTGTGTCTGGGATTTTAGCTTCTTATTTAACAAAAAGAGTCGAATGAATAAAGGTGTTGTGGTTTTTTTACCGACCCGAGGCCGCTAGTTTGCGGCGAAGGTCAATAGATGGCGTCAGATTTTGACGTTTATTTTGACGGGAGAGGCGCCCTGTTCTTCTATAGATCAATTTCCTCCCGGCAAATTTTCCATCTCTCTCTCTCTCTCTCTATATATATATATATGGTAATTTAAAACAACAACCTCATATTGTGTAGATAACTTATAACAAGATTGTCATGTTGTATATAGAGACACATCTATAAATAATTATGCGCATGATTAATCTGTGTCTTTACATCACCCTATGTAATGTAATTTGTACAAAGTGGATAAATAAATAAAATCTGTAATAGATTTAAGAGTTGAGCTAAAGCAGAGATCGAGCATAGTATTACCAAAACAACAGTCTAAAGATGGAACTCATAAATCAGGTAGATTCACAATTCCCACGACAGGCCACCCACACTGTCACATGTGGTGGAATGCAGAGACCCCTCTCACACCTGGACAGGTAAAGGCGCCCTTTCTCAAACGCCCCTGTCACATAAGGTCACCCCGTCTTTAACCTATAAATCATCACCTTACAGGGACTTGACAGTTCAGACAGTTCAGTCAGTTGAGTTTAGTTCACCCTTAGCGTCAGCTCACGTCGGTCGTACCTTATGTCGATCTCAACTATCATGTAGACGAGTAAGAAACTTCTATGTCTCCATCTTTCGCTCCTGGCTCAACTTTGATCTGTTTACGGAACTTTCTTAGTGCAACTGTGTCTTCGTTTTTTGTGTGGATATCCCCAGCTTTCCACTCTGCCTCGACCACGACTGCCTGTATTTTGTGAGAACTTTTAAAGGTCTTCCAAGGTGCAGAGAGGTACTGGAAACCTCTACATCCTGACTGTTCCTCTCGGTCAACACAGTACAACAAGAGCTACCAGGACTTCAACATTATTTCATATATATATATGTTATATAAAGGTATTATTTAAAATGTTATATTAAAATATTACTTTATTTAAAAAAATATATTTCATAGATACAAATACTGCTAAATCGACCGCAAGAGGTCACACTTCCCCTATAAAAACTCATTGTTGTTCTTCTCCGTTGGTCGGCCCAAAACTTTTGTACATTATGTAAATAAGCTTTTCTTTTTTCATTCTTACGCCTTAAGCCAGGCAATACTTTTATCCAATTATGTTTTTATATATTACTTTAGCACAATAAAAGCAATTACTGATCAAAACCAATATTTTTATAATTATTCTATCAAGATTATTCAACCACGACTGCACCACCATGGAATAATCCTCAAACAATCAAAATTCAAGCAGAAAATCATCTCTTTCTTATTATAATATATATATATATAACAATAGTATCAAATATATCTTCAACAAAGAAGATCGCCAATCTTCTTGGATTCAAGCCTTTGTAAACCTCTCATTATATTGATAATGATAATCATCATTATAATGATAGATTTACATGGAATGATTCCCAAAAGAAGATAGGCAAACTGCCTTATCGAAAATTTCGATATATTTAGAATATAAAATAGTGTTCCAAGATTAACCTTTATTATTTTGTCAAGTAGCTCTACAACCCCGGCCACAGAAGGCTCAATGGAACACCTGTCAATTGTGGGGGGTGGACGAGGAACTATAAGATTCCAAGAACCCTTCACCCCAGTGGTCGTCCCTCCCTAATGGAGTTCAATGATGATTGACAGATGTCCCATGGAGCTTCCTATGGCCGATATTGTAGAGTTACTTGACAATATTGTCACGGTAGAGAAGATAAGTATTACAGAGCTTAATTAAAAATAATTTATTAATTAAACTTATACATTGTAAAATGTGTCAATGGATTTTTCAAGTGGTTATTTACAAGCATGGTAAGGGGTGATACATATGCAAATATTTACGATGATAATCAACAGATTATTCAAAAATAAATAATCTGTGA
This sequence comes from Cordylochernes scorpioides, assembly GCA_030710605.1. Lineage (NCBI taxonomy): Eukaryota > Metazoa > Arthropoda > Arachnida > Pseudoscorpiones > Chernetidae > Cordylochernes > Cordylochernes scorpioides. The sequence goes on from CP092874.1 coordinate 1,544,921, forward strand.
CGTTATAATGTTATCTCTCAAAATAGGTTGCTCTATATTTTTCAAAATGATTGAGAATATGTGAAAATCTACAAATAAAGTGTTTGAACAAATTCTGTTGTTAGGTGGATCAACGCCCATGTCTACTCCTGAAATAGATGCAACACCTCCACCAGGTAAATATTGTTGCATCATGGCTAATGCACCTATTTTATTTTAATTTGTAAGATTATTTTTCATATATTTTAAATTCGAATTTATATTTGTGGGATGGTTATGTGCGTGTTGGTGAGGCTTGTGGAAAGGCCGCTGATAAAATTATAATTATTTTTATAACATAAATTAATTTATTTAAAGCCAGAAATATATGAAGAGAAAAGAAGTAATGGCCGTTGGTAGCAAGCCTTGTTGTTTATGACGCACGTGGCCAGAAAGTCCCGGATAACGCCCGCGCATGCGTAGTGACGTGTTCTCCCAGCATGCGCTTGCCGAGGCGTAATGAAAGTTGCCACACTACCACCCGTAGTATGTGTTTTGAAGCTTTGTCCCAGTTCGCGCTCGCTGAAGTTAAGCGTGGTCGCCACATATTTTATATTTAATTATTCTATTAAACAGAATATATATATTATAAACATATTTATGTATTTTGAAAATAACCATTTATATATTTGTACACTGTGTGACTTAATTGCTCTCTTTGATGTGAGAAATAAATAAATGATTCTGAAGGCTACTTAAAGTAGAGTTATCTCATTATTCCCTTATATAAATTTGTAGGATGGTTGAAACACCCTCTGGTAAGATGCAAGACCCGGCTCAGGAGAGAATCAAGGTTGAAGAGTCTGCCATGCCGCAACCTGGTGCAACAATATTTACTTTACAACTTGAGAGATATCAATTCACTTCATTTATACAAGAGTGTGTTTATATTTATAAATACACCCATACCTCGCTTTGCGTCGGAGTTACGTTCCAAAAAAACACGACGCAAATTGAAATGACGCAAAGTGAAAATATGTGAAGGCGCAATAAAAAACAAAGGTGTTGCCATATTTTAGGAAAAAAATAAAGACTCGTATCCAAAACAACGCAACTTCGAAAATCTAACGACGCACAGTGAAAACCAGTAAAAATTAAGCAGCGACGCAACTTCGAAAAAAACGCAAAACGAAACGACGCAGGGCGAGCTATTGGTGAATATAAATTTTAAATGCTAGATATCTTTCTAGTGTTAATTTAGATATATTTTATTCTTTAGGTTTCAATGACTTTCTGTCATACATTTCAAGAGATAATATTCTATAGAATACTGGCTTCAATTTATCCACATTATTGTTAGTCCAAAGATTTGCACAATGAGACAAGAATGAAGTTATAAGCCACAATGAGTCAATAATGAGTCAAAAAATGCGTGTATGTACCATATATTCAATTAGGGTCAATATTCAAGGACAATATCAGTATATTACGTTCTAATTAAATTGTAGATAAATTATATATACTCAATATATATTTAATTATATATATATTATATCAAAAAGTTATTTATTTTATTTCAAAATTATAATTTATAGAACAAACTACTCTGTTAAGTCGACAATCAGATGTCGCGACTTTCCCTTTATTAAGCCTATTGTTGTTGTTTCCCGTTGGATGACTTAAGATGGACTATGGATGACAATATGTAACCCCACCACAACCTATGCAATGTATCGTCAAAATATTTAATAAAAGTTAGTCTTCGCGAAAAACGGATCAACAATTAACAGGATTGCATCATCCAGGATGTAAAAGTCACTGCCCAGGAACCATAAAACTAAAGTTCAAAGACCTTCTTCTTCCTGGAAGATTGCAATCATGGCGACAATGGAGGTACTAAGCCAATCAGAGTTAAGCATGACCAACTTATAGCGAATCAGAAGCAAGCACGTAGAAAGATTTACACCAATGAGAAGCCGAGATAGCTAATGACGATGATCTCGGACAAGAAGTTAGAGAGAAGGTAGGTGACCGGGCTAGAAGCAAGGTGTGCTCAACTTAGGCTCCAACCAAGGTAAAGTTCTCTCGATCATGTGAAAGGCAAAGGTACCTCCTCCAGTCACATCTCTCTCTCTTTCGCAAAGTCCATGTTCTATCCCATCCAGGTGAGCTCGTTATTTCCTCTGTGGAAACCCACCATTCGACCAAGACTGCGCCATCAATCATCAATTCAACATAATCCGACATAGGATTCACCACAATTCACCAATCCCACATTAGGTCGACAGGAGTCAACAGGATCTTACACAGGTAAACAAAAGGATCCGAAATATATATATAATATATATATATATATATATATATATATATATGGTAATTTAAACCAAAAACCCAATATTGTATAATACTTATAACAAGATTTACATGTTGTATGTATATTTACATTTCTGCAAATAATTATAAGCATGATTGACATGTATCATTAGATCATCATATGTAATGTACTTTGTACAAAATGAGGATAATTAAATAAAACTGTAATAGATTAAGAGTTGAACTAAAGCAGAGATCGAGATGTAGAAGTTCCACAACTTAACGAATCCTAGAAGATAGGGCGTTGCCAGTGTACAATGCCACTTCTTCCTATCCACGCCCTTGTTGCATCCGCTGAAACCCAATACTTCCTCTCGGCAAAGATATATAACCCTCCAACAGGGCCAGAAATAAATACTCACTTCACCATCAGCAGGAGCCCTGGTCGGTTGTGTCCACCTCATCGACCATGTAGAACAGTAAGAACTTTCTATCTCCATCTTTCGTTCCTAGCTCGACTCTTTCTGTTCACGGAACTTTCCTAGTACAACTGTGTCCCTTCGTGTTTTGTGTGGAAATTTCCAAGTCTTCCACTCTGCCTCGACCACGACTGCCTGTACTCTGTGAGAACTGTTAAAGGTCTTCCAAGGTACAGAGAGGTACTGGAAAACTTTCCACACCCTGACTGCCCATCTCGGTTACTAAAGGTTTGACCTTCTCGGCTACCACAGTAAAGCGAGAGACCCCCTCGGATTTCACACTACAGCGAGAGACCCTCAGGATATCAGAATAGCGAGAGTCGACAGGATCTCACACCATATATATTTTTAAATTAATGTCAAAATATATACACGAAAAATTTCGTATAAAATTGGGGAAAAAAATGTTTCTCAAAATTTCTTGTATTCTAACTAAATATTTTGTTTCAGGTGTTAATGAAAGTAAGTTTTCTGATTTTGAAAAGTATCATTTGTATAAATAAACCGGAATATATGTTTGTATTTTTCTCATGTTGAGTCGTAAATTGGCTAAAATTAATTTTATAAGCTAATAATTTAATTTATTATTGAATTTTTAATATTTAAAATGCTCATTTATGAAATAAATACGTGTTTCAGAAATAATATTGAAATATATTTCCAGTTAATCATTGTTACCAATATTAATCTACATCAAATACCTCAAACCAATTTTTTGCTTAGTTTTTATTTAAAATATTTCACTATTTTTATTCTTTTTTTTTTTTTTTGCTTAACTCAAGTACACGTGGTACAGGTCATGATAATCATGGTGGGTAAAAGTAGGCGACTGAATTTACTGTAAGTGCACCACATGTCTACACATGTGAAATGCAGTTCGAATTTTGCACTTACATATGTGCCATAGCCCCGTTTGGTTACTTGCACTCACTGGTGGGGTTGATTTTGCAAGAATCGGGGGCCATTGGAGCATTTTTTTTTTATCAGAAAAAAGTGCCCAATGCGTGAATAGAACTCGGGTCGTAGTGGTCGAAATCCACCGACACCCGTATATATTACTTATTTTTTTAAAGTTTATATTGTATTATAAAGACACCAATCCTTGGAGATTTATATTCGATTAATCGAACAGATTTGTTTATTAATCTTAACATATATCTCATTTAGGATTAGTTGTGAGTTGTTAAACATTTATTATAATAAAATAAATATGTAATTTACTTTTATATTTAATTGTATAATCTCGTTTTAATATTTCTATTTGAGAAAATATATATAGAAATGTTGACTTGCTTAGCATTTTTAATGAAACTGATTCCATGAATATTATTAATTAAACATTATATTTATTGTGAAAAAATAGTACAAATCTGATATTGTACTGGTATAAGTTGCAGAAATTATGAAAAAGGCATCTCCTTATCGTGCAACTGAAAGTTGCTGATGGCTTGCGCCATCTATCGGAATAAATATCAACTATTCTCGTTGATTTTTAATTATTCCATAATTGGCCAAATACCCATTCTTGATTAATCAATAAAAGATAACCACGGACGCATTTCGGGCTGTTGGTCTTCATCAGCGTGGTGCAAGCTGTACCTCAACGACCAAAAAAACTGGTCATTTAGGCATCCTGAAAAATCATGAAACAGGTAGTTAACAGGTAATTAAAAATCAACGAGAATAGTTGATATTTATTCCAATAAATGGCGCAAGCCATCAGCAACTTTCAATTGCACGATAAGGAGAAGCCTTTTTCATAATTATATTTATTGATTAACAAGAGAGAGAACAAAATATAAAAGGAAAACTAATATTAAACAAAGGAACTTTTTTTCTTTCGGTTAGCACCTATTTACCTCTGAGCTTACACACACTCTGTGGTAACAATTAATTAATACACTGCGTGACATTGAAAATGGAACACCAAGAAATAGTGACCAGAAAGTGATGAAACTCGGCAGACAGAGAGAGACAGGGACGAACAATAAGTGATATTTATTTCAAAATGATAGTCATGATACAGAGCGTGAACGGCGTCGGCTTAGTAGCAAGTAGGACCACCGCGGACGGCGATGCACGCAGCAACACGTCTAGGTAGAGAGTCAATCAGAGTACGGATGGCGTCCTGAGGGATGGCACTCCATTCCCTCTCAACCATTTGCCACAGTTCGTCTTCTGAACGCGGATGTGGCAAGGCATGCAAACGGCGTCCAATGATGTCCCAGACGTGCTCGATTGGTGAGAGTTCAGGAGAGTACGGTGGCCAGGGAAGCATCTGTACATCTTGCAGAGCTTGTTGGCTAATGCGAGCAGTGTGCGGTCGGGCGTTATCCTGCTGATAAAGGGCATTGGGTACCCCCTGAAGGTAGGGGAGTGTCACCGGTCGCAGCACATCATCAACGTATCGTTGGGCCGTCATAGTGCCCTGAATACGAAGTAAAGGTGACCTGGAATCATACGCGATTGCGCCCCAAACCATGATTCCACTTTGTCGCACAGTGGGGCGTTTCACAATTGCTGCCGGATTGGACCTTTCTCCACGTCGACGCCACACGCGTACACGGCGACTATCACTGGACAAGCAGAAACGCGACTCATCTGAGAACACGACCCTGTGCCATTCCGTCATCCACGTCGATCTAGCCCGGCACCATTCCAAACGTTGGCGCCTATTCGGTGGGGTCAATGGCAGTCTTCTTAGCGGACGGCATGAGTGCAAGCCATTAGCAACCAATCGACGGGAAATGGTTCTGGTCAAGATGGAATGATCTAGGGTGTCTTGCACATGTTGCAGGATGGCGGTACAAGTGGCTTGTGGGGCCGCCACTGCTTGTCGAAGGATACGCCGATCCACACGTGCTGACGTCACTCTGGTTGCACCGACATTCCTATAAATTGCCACATTTCCTTGTTCCAACCATCTTCTCCACAGTCGGTGCACCGTGGACGCACCAAGGTGTGTATCAGCTGCGATTTGACGTATGGACCAACCTGCCCTTTTCAGTCCGATCACCATGCCCCTCGTAAAAGCGTCTGTCTGCTTGAACTGCCTCCGTTTACGATGACCTGGCATTCTCTGTTATTACACGTGTCTTTTGACACAAGAACAAAATTTCTACAATGATTTTCCTTGAAGAAATAACGACACGAATACTGTCCTTTCTGCAAGTTCCTTCCCTTATATCTTACTCCATGTGCGCACGAGAGCTGCGCATTTTACATCATTTGCATAACTCTGTTAGGCGCGTCTACCCTGAAATTTACATAATTTTCTGGCCACTATTTCTTGGTGTTCCATTTTCAATGTCACGCAGTGTATATATACAACAGAAAACTCAAATATATTTTCTGAATATAACTTGAACGTATTAATTTCTAATTTAAAATGTGTTTTGTGTTCTTCAGAGTGTTTTAAAACATGTAAAAAGAAGTGTGAAGGAGATTGTCGACGGTTATGTAGACGTAAGTGTGAAATGTTTAAAATATTCTTCCATATAATTTATGATAATCTTGAAGATAAGGCTTGCCTGGCCGGCATTCATATTTTTTTAAATTATGAGACACTTCGGCCAGAAATGATTTTTATTTTATCTATAAAGACGTATCGACAAATAGCCTCTGTCCTCGTCCTGAAAAATTGAAGCATTTAGCAAGGCGTTATAAATATATATATTTAATTAAAAAGACATATATTGGATCAAAATATGTCTTTTTAATTAAAGATTTATCTATGGATTGCTCTATTTTCAAAAAGAAATATATATATATATAAGTAGAATTAAATATAATTTATATGAAAGATAGTTGTAAATTAATGATAATTAAAAACAAATTACAAAATATTACTATTTGGGTATCAAAAAGGTTTTAATTTTTTATGTAACAACATAGGGTTATAATATATAAAATATAGTAATATTTTATAATTTGTTTTTAATTATCATTAATTTAAAACTATCTTTCATATAAATTATATTTAAATCTACATTATCGTTCAGTAATAGCTTGCTATACTGACATTATACTTTCAATTCGACATCGAAATATTCTATAACTTTATATAAATATTATAAAACCTTTTTATTATATATATATCTATATATTATTATTTAAAAGCATATATTCAAGAATATATATATATATATATATTCAGAAAATATGTATATATTGTATTTATAAATATTTTTATTATACCGATATTTCGAGGGGCAACTCGCCTCTCTTTATCGAGGATGTTTCTCACTAAAACACGTGAGAACGCGTGTATCACTCTTGTTCTACAAGACCAATGAAATATTACAGTTAAATATTACATTATTAGCATATATACAGCTAATATTAATATATATATAATATTATACATAATTATTGTTGTTTTATCTACATATATAGATTTACAACAGTGTAATTGTAAACAATTGTGTATATATATAAATTATGAATTAATGGTTAACACATTTTTTAAAATTAAATAAAAAAATAAATATTAAGTATATACATAGTTATTTTCAAATAATTAAGATATGAATTATTTATAAATTTTCTGGAAAATCAATTTTTCTGTTTATACTCTGTTTATCCTCGGCAGAAGGCTATATATATGTTATATTAAAATATTATTTTATTTAAAATCATATTTCATATTCAAATACTCTGTTAAATCGACCGCCAGACGTCACGCTTCCCCTATAAAAACTCATTGTTATTGTTTCCCGATGGCCGGCTCAAACCTTTTGTACATTATGTAAATAAGCTTTTCATTTTTTTAATCTTACGCCTTAAGCCAGGCAGTACTTTTACCAAATTATGTTTTATATATATATATATTCCTAAAGCTCAAGCTTTTTCTAATCTTAACTATTTTATTATTATAGTTTCAAGATTGCAAATAGAACCACGACTGCATTACCAATACAATTGACTAATGTATTTCAAAATATATCAAATCTCAAGATCATAATCTCAATCTTAAAGATAACACCAAAATCAACAGAAATCTCATTTTTATATATATAATATATAAATTCTATAAAAAAAATGAAGCTTCCAGGGTTAAGTTTCTTGTGTAAATTTTATTTTCAAGCTTTCAGACTTGTCAGTCCTTCAACAGGATTATCACTTTAACAACTTAATATATATACCTAAATGAGGATATTAAATTTCAATAACAAAAGAAAATTGTCGATCCAACTTCTTCTTTCTTATTTGGGGATGAGTATAGCTTATCAATAGATGAGCCAATACAGCCAATGATGTGTGAATTACAAGATTTCTGTTATTGTAGCCCATGTACACATGGAGGCTGTAGAAAGGTTTCTATATTAACAACTTTCTCATTTATATTGAATACAGTAACCTACTGTAAACTGGCGAAACCGCTGGGAGGGTTCACCACTGATGAGCCAGGCCCTCCCATTAATTTTTCCATTGCAATAAGGGCAGTAGAAATTGTTTAATTTCAAAAAGAATCTTACGACTTTAAAATAGTTTCGAATATTAATAACAGAAGGCGCTAGTGCATCATATTTAAATTTGTAATTGATTATATAGATAATGTTTTTTATTTATTTATTTATTACAAAAAAACACGCTATATCCTATGTGGATATTTGCGTATAATTGTTTAATCTATTTTATGTACATCGTTTTTAAATATATATATACAAATTATTTATATTTTTAGAGAGAGAGAGAGTGAAAGTTATTTAAATTCACATTTTAGAGCAATAAGTAATACAGGAAATAAAGTTTATTTACACATTTATTATCAAAGGTCCAATATATCTTAAGAATTACAACCACTAAACCAGTGGCACAAATATAGAACATTCCAAAACAATGATATCAATAAAAAAACCTATACTAATTAAGACTAGAAATTTCAATTCTTAATGTAATTCAGGTCCACGGCATTTGAGATGGAGTCTACAGAATTTGTTAAATTTTCTATATTCTTCTTTACTGGAAACCATTTTGCTTAAACTAGAACTGTTCATTTGACATTGTACTTTCAAATATATATTGATTATGTTGATAAGTGATTATAACTTTGGTGTGTTTTCAGCTGGGGACATGAAATGTTTGACACCATGTTTAATGTTATGTACTCCAACTTGCGAAGTAAAATGTAGAAGTAAGTATATATACATATGTGATTTTTTTTAAATTACTAAATATTTTCTTACAATTTGTAATTTTGAATGTTTTTCACAATTTCATCATGAATATATATGTGTTGTGATGTTTAATATTTAAACTTTGAATATTATAAAATAATAAAAATCCTTTGATGTCGGCAATATTGAGTTGTTTAAAGAGGTGAAAATATGAGGCTTTCTGGGAAAAGTTTTTTTTCAAAATCTTTAATTCACAAATACCTGAACTGTGACCTTCCAGTCAGTTCTGAAGGCCATTTTTTAGAAATTCTTGATGCCTAACATCCACGACAAAGTGACTCGTGAGCTTTATGCTCGAATGGTACACTGTAAATTTGAGAGGAAATAAATAAATAAATAAATTCACAAATTGTAATATATAATATGTATATATGGTTTTGACCAAGGACTAGGTTGTTGTTGTGTGATGTAATCAATATATAGCGTGGTGAGATATTCATGTTTTTAGTTCTTATGATAATTCTGTAATAATCAAATATTATACAAATATATAACAGTAACATACAATCTCTTTTAATAGAAACTACACTACCTAAGTTTATTGAATATTAGGTAGAAGAGTATATAACACATATCTATATAGATTTCTAAAATGATCATGTCAGCGGTCAAGATATGCTTTTTTGTTATATATATATATATATATATATATATATATATATATATATTAATATAAACACCTGATATTTTTTATATATTCTATTTTTTAAATGCATATATATATTTAATTTAAATCAAAATACATATATTATAAAAATAAAATTATGATAATATTTTACTTTTTCCCATTGATTTAGGCAAAATATATTCATTCAATTTAATCCTATTGACGTAACGTATCGCTGAGTTTGTTGTTCACATAAATACGCTGTTTACAGAACCTACTGGGAGCGGTGAATGGTCAGAAACAGAAGGTACCTAGAAACTAATTTATGCATGTTTTAAATAAATATGATATTCTATCTTAATATATCTTTCGAATATATATCTCATATAATAATTTATATATTAATTTTAATTTAATTTTCTAGAACGAATTACTCTGTAAAGTCGACCGCCAGATGTCGCAGCTTTCCCTATATAAACCTATTGTTGTTGATTAGCTTTCGATGGCTCAAAACCTTTTGTAATTATGTAAATATAATTATTAGCGTACTGAGAAGGCTTTTCATTTAAAGAGAGAGAGAATTACAAATTTCTATAACCTGTAGGAACTGTTGGCATAACGGGAAATTCCGTATGAATAGTCTATCACATGAATAATTAAACAGAAATAAATAAACTCGATCAATTTATTGTAGTTATGAAGGTGTTTAGTAAGGCTTTGTCCACCATGACCATCTATAGCTGTCGAATTCTTGAGAGATTTAAATGTAAATGCTTATGGATATAATCACATGGTGTATAACTCTCCTTGTAGTCTGTTAATTATTTTATATTTCTTGCTTGAAGGTTATAAAGTATCTTTTGATAGCATTGTGTTATAGTAAATAATTTCTTGTTCTTGTTAATAGACATCAAGTAGAATATGACTTTTGGTGACACTATAGACAAAAACAATATATCAATATCATTATGATTTTAATAGGTTTATTCATCAAGTTAATTGTTGCAATAATCTTGATTTATTTATTTTGGTTCAACTTTTTTTATCATTTCATGAAGCTAATAAACAAATCTCTAATTTGGAATGTTAGCGACTATCCCTATAAGTTCAATAAATGATCTTTAGGATTCTGAATCGACACCTTATACATCTCATTGCAAGTCTTATTCTCTTTCTTCAATTTTTTCAAAATTTAACATTTTTCTTATTTATTTTCTTTTATTATGTGTCATAAATGTAGTTCAATCTTTGTTTACATATTTGGAATTCTGGACATCTACCAGGATTACCGATTTCGATATATTTTCCCCTTTTACATATCAATAGTACTCTGAGTAGCTGTCTCCTTGTAAAGTTGTAATGATATTTTCTTGAGCTCAAGTCATAAATAATAAAATTTTAAAATATAAGTAATGGAATTATTTTACGAATATATATTATTTTTAGGACTTGCTTTTAATTCAATTTCTGTAAATTATAATAATATTTTTGTTAATATACATGAAACTTTGATATGAATTAAACGAGGAAATCGTTTGATAATAACATTTGCATTTTTTATTTTCTAAAGAATCAAGTACTTCACCATATAGAACTTCAGGTAAGTGATGATCTGTGGTTGAACGTATATATTATTACATATATACATACTTGTATATTACATATACATATGTAATTAGGTGGATTTATGGAATCAAAAATATGTATATATATGTTGAATTAAAATATTTTATTTAAAAATGTTTTATTAAAATGCTATTTTGTTTAAAATTATATATTTCATAGATACAGATACTCTGCTGAATCGACCACCAGAGGTTACGCTTCCACTATATAAACTCATTGTTGTTTTATCCCGATGGCCGGCTAAAACCTTTGTACATTATGTAAATAATCTTTTGTGTTCCTTATTCTACTCGACTTAAGCCACGCAGTGCTTTTATCAAATTATGTTTATTATACAATCCTAAAGCTCAATTAAAACAATCTATCATCAAAACTATTTCTAGTATTATACTTTCAAGATCTTTGCCACGTCTGCATCACCATAGCATAATCATTAAGATGATCCAAAATTCAAGCAGAAATTTTCATTTATCTTTGTTTTTATAACATATTTATATATGATTATCAATTATATATTTTATTTATCTATTTCAACAAACAAAAGGCGATATTCCCGATATAGATAATTGAGTCAATTTACATTTTTAAACAGAAACATTTATAAACTCATTGTGCAAGACAAATATAATAATATAAAAGAGAAGAAAATATAGATCAATAACCTGATTCTTTCAGATTTGCAAATAAATATTTTTATTCAATCCAATATAGGATTTTTAATATCTAAAGGTGTAATATATGTGTATATAAAACAAAGAAACATTATTTTAAAAATGTATCATATTTAATCAATTGCTGTTTACAGAACCTACTGGGAGCGGTGAATGTTCAGAAACAGAAGGTATCTATCAACTAATATATGCATGCTTTAAATGGATATTAGGTCCTATATTAATACCCTTCTTGATATATATATATATATATATGTTACTATAATTGTAGAAATTGAATTGATATTCAGGAATTTTTCTTAATAAGTGCAGTCGTTTAGTTGTTGTTGTCGTGTCCAAAGAAGAGTCTCAGATGTCTCCATGCATCTCCATCACAGCAGCAGCAATATCCACTATCTTGGGTGTGTAAAGCTGCTGCTCTGGGTCTGAGTCAATTTTCTGCAAGGCTGCGGCCATTGCTGGGCATGAGAATATGTGAGTAGGTGTTAGTTCCACACCAGGACAGTTGTTGCATGCATTATAAGTTCTTGTGCCATCTGGATGTATTGTCATTCCTTTATAGTGTTTTGTTCTAAATCTTGTTATAGTTTTTGTCAGTTTTCTCTCAGAGTTTATTTCACATATTTGATCTTTTCTTATTTTTCGTTTGATTATTTTGTATTTTGCCAAAGCATCATCGTCAAATACTGACATTTGTTCTTTCCTTTGGCTCAGCTTTCTGCCTTCCTTTGCCAATTCATCTGCCATTTCATTATCCTCGATCCCAACATGGGCAGGAATCCATTGTAGAATGCAGTTCTTCTCCAATGTTTCCAGTTGGGTAAGTAATGAGTGTTTTTTCTGCGTGATTCTAGTATTGCCCTTCTGAATTGCTTCTAGAGCGGATCTGGAGTCGCTGTATATTATGATTCCTTCTGCTTGATGCAGGGATGGTTGGTTCAGGCATACATCAAGTGGTTTCCAGATAGCTGTCAGTTCACAAGTGAAGTTTGACGAAATCTTTCCTGCTCCTTCTTTGATTTTGATGTGTTTCCCATCTTGGAGTATTATGTTAATTCCGGCCCCTCCATTACTCAGAGTAAGGTCTGATGATCCATCTGTGTATGCTAATAAATAATTTCTCTGATCATATAAATCAATTGTGTCAAGTCCTTTCTTTTTAAGTATGATTTTGTTCTCTTTTTTTTTACAGGGTTCGTTCAGGTTGAGATTGAAGATTATATTTGATGGTAATGGGGTAGGAAATGTTGGTTCTTCTTGAATTTGAAAGTCACTGTGTTTCATGTTTATGCCTTTTCTAATATCGTACCGAAGTGTTGAAGATCTTTTAAGTCTTTTTTTTTTGTGTCCAGTTTAAATAGGTTCTATGGGATATGTGTTCGGTTTTTTTTTTTACTTTTTAAGCTATTTGTGAATTCTATTGTTTTTAATTGTCTTCTGATTTCGAGAGTCGTTTAGTAATATATATAAAAAAGAAGGCGTATCCTGAACAAAAGCACAAGTGCTTTCTAGATGGCAGAGCGCCATCAAGTGGAGCAAAAATAAACTAAAAATTTATTTAACTTGCTCCTTCGTGATATTTGGCCGACCCAATTTCTTGATAAATCAGGAAAAGCCATCCACGAACGCGTTTCGCGCTGTTGGCTCTCTTCAGCGTTAGATCAGTGAGTATAGAGAGAATTACAAATTTTTACACCCTGTAGGATCTGTTGGCATATCAGGAAATTTACCATAATATGCAAGTCTATCACATAAGACCAAATTATTTTAAAAATCTTCTTTCAATCATATTAGGGTATCAAGCGACAACTATCATGACTGGGTGAAGTAGAATGTATCTACCTTTGTCATTAAGACTGGGAACACTATTCAGTAGCAATCCGACTTAGCTCCGAATATGAAATGTCTAACATGGAGAAAAGTCGCTATGTCTAGCCGCTCCTAACATAGAATACAGATACAGAAAATAAATAGAGTCGATCAATATATTGCTGTTCTGAAGGTGTTTTAGTAAGGCGTGTGTCTATCATAGCCATGCATAGCTGTCGAAATCCTGAGAGATTTGAATCTCATATATATAGATGCAAATCCATGGTGTATATTTCCCCCATGTAACCTGTCAAGTTGATTATTGTATATATTTGTTAATACATCAAATTTTGATGCAAATTAAACAAGGGAAGTCATTTGATGATAATATTTGCATTTTGTTATTTTCTAAAGAATCAAGTACTCCGCCATATGGAACATCAGGTAAGTGATGATCTGTGGTTGAACGTATATATTATTACATATATACATATATAACATATATATATGTAGTTAGGTAGATTTATGGAATCTAAAATATGTCTATATATATTATTATCAATTATATATTTTATTTATATATTTCAACAAACAAAAAGCGATATTCCCGCTTTAGATAATGGCGTCAATTTCCATTTTTAAACAGAAACATTTATAAACCCATTGTGCAAGACAAAAATAAAAATATAAAAGAGAAGAAAATATAGATCGATAACCTGATTCTACCAGGTTTGCAAATAAATATTTTTATTCAATCCAATATAGGATTTTTTATTACCTAAAGGTGTAATATATGTGTATATAAAACAAAGAAATATTATTTATAAAATGAATCATATTTAATCAATTACTGTTTACAGAACCTACTGGGAGCGGTGAATGGTCAGAAACAGAAGGTACCTATCAACTAATATATGCATTTTTCAAATGAATATTAGGTCCTATATTAATACCCTTCGTAATATATATATAAATATATATGTAGTAATCCCGATGTGGAATGTGCTGGGCAGTCGTGGTTGTGGGTGCGTGATGGGATTCCCGCACTGGGACAGCAAGAGACAGAGGCAGGTCTAGATGGTAACTCCAAGAGGTAGAGGTAGACCACGGACGAAGGCAGTCGAACCACGGGCGTCACGGATGCCCTAGCCTACGCGGATAGAAGGGGGGGGGGGTGAGAGATCCGTCCGACCGTATAACGGCGACGCTCTGAAAACAACTAACTGAACAACTAACTTTTGTCCCATCTTGGGGGGCTTTTATATGAGACGTCCGCATATGTTGGCGAGTTCTGATTGGCTCCCATAATCACGCCACCTGTCAGGCGCCGGGTTGTTTATCACGTCTGGCCACCTGTTGACGGGGTGATTGAACTCATTATCATAAACACCTGTTCGTCTGGGTTATTGCGTCGTCTGGTCTACCTCGTCCTCTTTGTTTTATTTGTCACTTCCATTGTTCGATACATATTTTATATAGATATGGGTTTATAATAAATATCAGAAGAAGGTTGTGAACTATCTTAACTCAAAATATACTACAGAATGTGTCCCCGGTGATGAAGGTTTGGTTGGGGGAATGACATATATTGAATGATAACCTAACAAACCTATTATAAAAAAATAAAATAAATGATTTGTATACAAATTAGTTTAAATTATTATAAAGTTACAAGTTAAACAGAGAAAGTTGTAATGGTGGTGTATCAATGAAATAAAATTTAAGGTTATAAAAATAAAAACGCACAAAATGAATGATACAAGATTAAGAGAAATTATATAATACAAAATGGTAAATATGGTAAAATGAATTGTACAAGGAAAATAATATCTTATTGCATTAAAGATGAGAGAAAAAAAATGAAATTAGTTTATCGACTGAACGTATAATGTGACGCTAAGGTCGAAAAAGGGAAAGGGGGTATCTGAGCATGTTTCTGCAAAGTAGTATCCCAAACATTCTGCAATGCAATGCGAACTTGTTTAAGTGAGGCATTGTTTTCATTAACAGAAGGCCTAAGATATTCCGTCTGCATCATTAGCTCAGACAGCGAAAAGAGGTGGGAAGATTGATGGAGGTAAAAGGGGGAGGTAGAGGTAAGAGGGATCCCTGTTGTCCATAATGATTGTCCCCGGTTGAATTATGAAAAAAAATGAAAAGTTGAGAAAATGGTGAATTGATATGATGAGTCGGGCGATGAGAAAAATAAAATAAAAATATCGCGCTGGGTATCCTGAACTCACTATCGGGAATGGTATAACGAGGAAGGATTGTTCCTGTCGGATTAATCAATGAAAAAAAAAACAAAAATGTTCGGCGAACTGGAATCCCTTGGAAGGTTGGAGGTTTGTAGGATGCGGAAAAGGAGAGGTGGGTGTAAGAGATTCATTGCTGTCAATTTTGATTGTGTCCGGCTTGTGTGGTGAAAAGAAAAAGTTGAAAAATGAAAAAATGATGAGCCGGACGATGAGAGAAAAAAAATAAAATTCTAACTGGGTCTCCTGAGCTCACTATTTGGAATGATATAGCGAGGAAGGGTCTTCTAGTTAGTTTAATCAATAAAAAAAAAGAAAATGGCTGACGAACAATAATCTCTTGATGGATGTAAAAAAGTTGGGAGGAAAAGTTCATGGGATAGAGTTAGAGGTTGTAAGGGAAGCGTCAAAAATAACATTTTGAAAATCTATTAAGAAAAAATAAAATGAAAAATGTTTTATCTGTTTAAGAAATATTATAAATATTGTTAGGTGTAGGTTTTTTAAAATGGTGCCTAAAATAGTTGAAGTTGTAAAATTCTAAATCTAAACATGATGAAAAAAAAAAGAAAATAAAATATTAAAGGTACTAATATATAAAGGGTTGATTGGTAGTTGATGGCATTAATTTTGATGGTTAATAAACAAAATGATATTATCGATTAATATTGAAATGTTTTATCTACATCTGTAAGTTAAAAAACAAAGTCCAACACCACAAAACTAGTAAAATTATAAGTCTATTTACAAATAAATGAGAGAAAAGTTAAAAGAAAACAAAAAATATTCGTTCCTGAAAAAAGGGAACATATTTACACACAATGTCTAGTTGTAGGTGCAAGATTACTGATGTCTTTCTAGTTTGGCCTACGGGGAGGCAATGTGGCCCTATAATTGAATGATTGATAGGCAAGAGTGTTGAAGTAGGAAGGAATATCTCTGCTAATGATGCTGCTAATGATGTATACAAAGGTCATTCCACCCCTTTAGAAGTAGGGAAGGAAAGACGAAGTAGAAAAAAAAAACTAGGGGGGAGTTCAATGTGTCCTTGAGCTTTTGTCGTTGGGATGAAGACTGGAATTAATTGTCCTTTTAGGAGGCCAATATGGCGTCTCCTTTGGTCTCATGTACAGAATCGATTTTAGAGATGATGGGGACCTTTTCATTATAATATTGTAATTAATAGTTGTATTTGTAATTGTGGGAAAAATGGGAGGCACATTATGAGATGATTTAAAATTGATATTTATAAAAATACAAATCTAGGACTAGTTTTAAATATTGAGAATTTATTTTAAATATTGAGAAATATCAATTTGAATAGTAATAGGTCAAGTAAAATAAAGAGCGTAATAAATTTAATTATTAATACTATGGCCATAAATAAGGTATTAAAAAAAAACTCTCAAATAAGTTTAGAAAATATGATTCGAGTAATTAAAATATAATATGATTTTTTAATGTAAAATTGAAATTAATGAATTGAAATTTAAAAGTTGCTTAAAATAAAGTAAAAATTGATAAATGAGGGTGTACAAGATTTAAAATTTGAATTGAAATGTTATAAAAATTGCAAAATTTGATTTAAAATGATTACAGTGAAAATAAACATTAAATTTGTGGAGAATCAAGTTGTTTTTAAAAACTCACAGTTTTGAGGATTGTTCAGTCAGGAGACTTGGTCTTTAGTTGTTGTCCCGCTGATGGGGCCTGGTGGTCACTTTTTGCGATGGTTGCCATGGGACATCGTCGATGCTGGTTGGCGGGGCAATGCCAGGATTTCTTGATGAATCTTGTCTGCCTGTTCGATCTGAGGGAGGAAGATGTTCGTGGCGCAGGAGATGTTGATGGGGGCGATGATGACCTTCTCGATGCGAGGTATGGTTAGTCCCCGAATGGAGTCTTTTAGGCAGCTTACTCAGTCTTCGCAGTTGGGCTGCATGTTGGTGAGGGCATCCGCGACGTATTCGTCTCCGACCTCCGTCATCCTCTGATGGGATTCCCGCACTGGGACAGCAAGAGACAGAGGCAGGTCTAGATGGTAACTCCAAGAGGTAGAGGTAGACAACGGACGAAGGCAGTCGAACCACGGGCGTCACGGATGCCCTAGCCTACGCGGATAGAAGGGGGGGGGGTGAGAGATCCGTCCGACCGTATAACGGCGTCGCTCTGAAAACAACTAACTGAACAACTAACTTTTGTCCCATCTTGAGGGGCTTTTATATGAGACGTCCGCATATGTTGGCGAGTTCTGATTGGCTCCCATAATCACGCCACCTGTCAGGCGCCGGGTTGTTTATCACGTCTGGCCACCTGTTGACGGGGTGATTGAACTCATTATCATAAACACCTGTTCGTCTGGGTTATTGCGTCGTCTGGTCTACCTCGTCCTCTTTGTTTTATTTGTCACTTCCATTGTTCGATACATATTTTATATAGATATGGGTTTATAATAAATATCAGAAGAATGTTGTGAACTATCTTAACTCAAAATATACTACATATATGTTACTATATTTGTATAAATTGAATTGATTTTTAGGATTTTTCTTAATACGTGCAGTCGTTTAGTAATATATATATATATATATATGATGAGGTATGCAGTCGACTTAAACTGTGGTGTGTTATCCTTTCGACTCTCGCTATACTGTGTTAACCGAGAGGAACAGTCAGGGCGTGGAGAGTTTTCCAGTACCTCTCTGCACCTTGGAGGACCTTTAACAGTTCTCACAGAGTACAGGCAGTCGTGGTCGTGGAAAATCTTGTTATTAGTATTATACAATATGGGGTTGTTGGTTTAAATTACCATATAAATATATATATTTTTCTTTCAAAAGAAGGCATATCCTGACCACGAGCACAAGTGCTTTTTTGATGGCAGAGCGCCATCAAGTAGGGCAAAAATAAACTAAATGTTTATTTAACTTACTCCGTGATATTTGGTCATACCCAATTTCTTAATATTTCAAGAAAAGCCATCCACGAACGCGTTTCGCGCTGTTGGCGTGTGTCAGCGTTAGATCATTGAGTATAGAGAGAATTACAGATTGTTACACCTTGTAGGAACTATTGGCATATCAGGAAATTTAGCAATAATATGCATAGTCTATCCCATAGGACCAAATGATTTAAAAAATCTTCTTTCAATCATATCAGGGTATCAAGCGACAACCATCATGACTGGGTAAAGTAGAATGTAACTGTCTTTGTCATTAAGAGTGGGAGCACTACTCAGTAGCAACACGACTTAGCTCTAATATGAAATGTTTGACATGATCGAAAGACGCTATGTGTAGCCGCTCCTAACATGGAATACATAAAATAAATAGAGTCGATTACTATATTGCTGTTCTGAAGGTGTTTTAGTAAGGCGTGTGTTCCATGGTGTATAGTTCCCCCATGTAACCTGTCGAGTTAATTATTGTATAATTCTTTCTTATATTTGGTATATATATAATATGGAATAATGGAATTATTCTACAAATATATACGAGGTGTATTCAAAAAGTATCGCGAATTTTGAATTTTCGCGGGTTACGTATATTCGAATTTCGATCTTTTTGTGGCTTTATGTTGGTACTCATGTCTCTCACTTATGCCGACAAGCTCGGCCATTTTGAATTTTCACTTAATTGTTGACAGCTGCTTTGCTTGCAGGTGTTTTGGATCGTCTTCGATTTTTACCTATTAAAAAAATGTATCAAAGTACCTGTATCAAATTTTGTGTGAAAAACGAAATTAAGTGCGCGGATGCATTCCGAATGTTGACTGTGGCATACGGAGAAGCTACCTTGGACCGAAGAAACGTTTATCGGTGGTACAAAATGTTCTCAGAAGGCCGAGAAGATGTGAACGACGAAGAGCGTTCTGGACGCCCGAGCACTTCAACAACAGACGAAAAAATTAATGAAGTGGAGAAAATGATATTGGCCAATCGTCGAATCACCGTTAGAGAAGTTGCTGAGGACCTAAACATATCGATTGGCTCGTGCCTTTCGATTTTTATCAATGATTTGGGCATGAGACGGGTCGCCGCGAAATTCGTACCAAAATTGCTCAATTGCGACCAAAAACAGCATCGCATGAACATTGCTAATGAGATGTTGGACTCTGTCCGCGACGACCCAAATTTGCTCCAGAGGGTCATAACTGGTGACGAAGCGTGGGTTTATGGTTATGACGTGGAAACCAAAGCTCAATCATCTCAATGGAAGCGCGCCAAGTTCGGTCGAATATGAAAGTTTTGCTGACAGTTTTCTTCGATTGCAGGGGCGTGGTGCATCATGAGTTCTTGCCACAGGGTAAAACGGTCAATAAGGAATATTACCTGCAAGTTATGCGCAATTTGCGCGAAGCAATCCGCCAGAAACGCCCGGATTTGTGGAAGAACACAAATTGGCTTTTGCACCAAGATAACGCCCCTGCTCACACATCGTTGCTTGTGCGCGACTTTTTGGCCAAAAACAACACACAAATGATGCCGCAGCCACCGTATTCCCCAGATCTGGCCCCCTGTGACTTTTTCTTCTTCCCTAAAATGAAGAGGCCCATGAAAGGACGGCGTTACGCTACGCTTGACGAGATAAAGACGGCATTGAAGGAGGAGCTGATAAAGATTTTTAAAAAATGATTTTTTAAAGTGCTTCGAAGATTGGAAAACCCGTTTGCACAAGTGTATAATATCTCATGGGGATTACTTTGAAGGGGATAAAATAGGTATTCATGAATAAATAAATAAAATTTGAAAAACACAAAAGTCGCGATACATTTTGAACACACCTCGTATATGCCTTTTTAATCAAAGATTTATTTTTAGATTGCTCTATTTTCAAAAAAAAAATAGATATATATAATCATTTAAGACTTGCTTTCAAATCAATTTCTGTAAATTATAATAATATATTTGTTAATATACATGAATGAATTGAACGAGAAAATCATTTGATGATAACATTTGCATTTTGTTATTTTCTAAAGAAACAAGTACTTCGCCATATGGAACTTCAGGTAAGTGATGATCTGTGGTTGAACGTATATATTATTACATTTATACATATATTACATATATTAATATATATGGAATTAAGTAGATTTATGGAATCAAAAATATGTCTATTTATATGATTATCAATTATATATTTTATTTATTTATTTCAACACACAAAACGCGATATTCCCGCTATAGATAATGGCGTCAATTTACATTTTTAAACAGAAACATTCATAAACCCATTGTGCAAGACAAAAATAATAATATAAAAGAGAGGAAAATATAGAATAATAACCTGATTCTTTCAGGTTTGCAAATAAATATTTTTATTCAATCCAATATAGGATTTTTCATTATCTAAAAGTGTAATATATGTGTAT
Organism: Cordylochernes scorpioides; assembly: GCA_030710605.1. Classification (NCBI taxonomy): domain Eukaryota; kingdom Metazoa; phylum Arthropoda; class Arachnida; order Pseudoscorpiones; family Chernetidae; genus Cordylochernes; species Cordylochernes scorpioides. The sequence goes on from CP092874.1 coordinate 1,566,191, forward strand.
ATAAAAACAAAGAAAAATTATTTTAAAAATGTATCATATTTTATCAATTGCTTTTCACAGAACCTACTGGGAGCGGAGAATGTTCAGAAACAGAAGGTACATATCAACTAATATATGCATGCTTTAAATGGATATTATGTCTTATATTATTACCCTTCGTAATATATATATATATATATTATATAATCTAAAATGCAAATATATATATTTTTTAAAACATATATTTTATTTTAATTCATTGACTGTTTTACATATTTGACCATAGATTCAAAAACATACCACTTTAATTATTATTGTTGTAAATATGTATAGTTAACCCTACCTTTTCTAATAAAAATCACGATTATAGAATTCATTGTGTATAAATTCTATATTGCAGTGATAAATAATTTTATGTGTAATTTTACTTCAAGTTATTCAAAATAAAATCTACTTGAAAGGTAAATAATTATCGTTACTTTTCTACAACTGCACCTCTATTCAACAATCAAACACACAAAAAAATTCTAACGTAATATATATACAGTATGTCCCATAAGTTCCCGGACTGGGTCCATAAAAATATAAATAAATGAAAAATGTAAATAAATTTGACAGTTTATTATAGAAAAAATATCTGGCAACACGGTGGTACCAATATCGAGGCGGTACGTGCGCGCGCGCCGAAGTTATTCTAATTTATTTAAAGGTTACACCTTGCGCTACGGCGATTTTACGATGGAAAAAAATTGAAGCAGAGGATTTGCATAGAATTTTGTGTGAAACTTCAAATAACAGCAACCGACACTTTTGAAATGCTTAATAAAGCATTCCCCAATAATGCCCCAAAGAGAACAACTGTTTTTGAATGGCATTCTAGATTTAAAGCTGGCAGAATTTCCATTGAAGATGATTCTCGTCAAGGACGCCCAACATTTCAAAGGACTGATGAAAATGTGCAAAAAATCACCGATTTGATAAAGGAAAATCCTTGAACCACTTTGCTGGAGCTAGAGCAAGACACAGGCATCTCTAAAACAACGATTGGAAGGATCGTAACCGAAGATTTGAGGCTCAAAAAGACTCCTGCAAAATTCATCCCAAGATTCCTCACTAATGAGCAAAAACTGTGTCGGCTTGCAACCTGTGAGGACATGCTGGAAATGACAAGAACGGATCGGAATGAAAGACAAGATAATCACAGGCGACGAAACATGGGTCTATGGCTATGACCCTGAAACCAAGCGTCAATCTGCCGAGTGGAGAGGTCAGGGTGAGCCTAGACCAAAAAAATCCAGGATATTGAAATCCAGAAACAAGGTGTTGCTGGTCGCTTTTTTTGGATAACAAGGGCATTGTTCATCACGAGTATCTTCCTGCAGGCCAAACAGTTTTTAAGGAAATGTATTTGAGCATTCTTCGCCGTCTAAGGGAAGCGATTCGAAAAAAAGGCCAGAAAAATGGACTAATGGTGACTGGATCCTACACCATGACAATGCCCGCCCTCACACAGCGCACTTGGTGACGAGTTTTTTGGCGAAAAACGGGACAGAAATCCTACCTCAACCACCCTATTCCCCAGACTTCGCACCAAATGACTTTTTCCTGTTCCCCACACTCAAAGCAGTTCTAAAAGGAAGATATTTTGACACCAGGGAAGACATAATAGAAAAATCGCTGCTGGCATTGAAGAGCATTCGAAAAGAGGCCTATAAAAACTGTTTCGACAATTGGGAGAAACGATGGCGCTGGTGCGTTGAAGCAAGGGGGGATTACTTTGAAAAGTTTTAATGGAAAAATTAAAAAAAAATCTTACCTTTTTTTTTATGGACCCAGTCCGGGAACTTATGGGACATACCTTGTATATATTACTATAATTGTAGAAATTGAATTGATATTCAGGAATTTTTCTTAATAAGTGCAGTCGTTTAGTTGTTGTTGTTGTCGTGTCCAAAGAAGAGTCTCAGATGTCTCCATGCATCTCCATCACAGCAGCAGCAATATCCACTATCTTGGGTGTGTAAAGCTGCTGCTCTGGGTCTGAGTCAATTTTCTGCAAGGCTGCGGCCATTGCTGGGCATGAGAATATGTGAGTAGGTGTTAGTTCCACACCAGGACAGTTGTTGCATGCTTTATAAGTTATTGTGCCATCTGGATGTATTGTCATTCCTTTATAGTGTTTTGTTCCAGGTCTTGTTATAGTTTTTGTCAGTTTTCTCTCAGAGTTTATTTCACATATTAGATATTTTCTTATTTTTTGTTTGATTATTTTGTATTTTGCCAAAGCATCAGCGTCAAATACTGACATTTGTTCTTTCCTTTGGCTCAGCTTTCTGGCTTCCTTTGCCAATTCATCTGCCATTTCATTACCCTCGATCCCAACATGGGCAGGAATCCATTATAGAATGCAGTTCTTCTCCAATGTTTCCAGTTGGGTAAGTAATGAGTGTATTTTCTGCGTGATTCTAGTATTGCCCTTCTGAATTGCTTCTAGAGCGGATCTGAAGTCGCTATATATTATGATTCCTTCTGCTTGATGCAGGGATGGTTGGTTCAGGCATACATCAAGTGGTTTCCAGATAGCTGTCAGTTCACAAGTGAAGTTTGACGAAATCTTTACTTGCTCCTTCTTTGATTTTGATGTGTGTTCCATCTTGGAGTATTATGTTAATTCCGGCCCCTCCATTACTCAGGGTAAGGTCTGATGATCCATCTGTGTATGCTAATAAATAATTTCTCTGGTCATATAAATCAATTCTGTCAAGTCCTTTCTTTTTAAGTATGATTTCTTTCTCTTTTTTTTGCAGGGTTCGTTCAGATTGAGATTGATGATTATATTTGATGGTAATGGGGTAGGAAATGTTGGTTCTTCTTGAATTTGAAAGTCATTGTGTTTCATATTTATGCCTTTTCTAATATTGTTGTCGTACTGAAGTGTTGAAGATCTTTTAAGTCTTTCTTTTTGTGTCCAGTTTAAATAGGTTCTATGGGATATGTGTTCGGTGTTTTTACTTTTTAAGCTATTTGTGAATTTTATTGTTTTTAATTGTCTTCTGCTTTCGAGAGTCGTTTAGTAATATATATAAAAAAAGAAGGCATATCCTGAACAAAAGCACAAGTGCTTTCTAGATGGCAGAGCGCCATCAAGTGGAGCAAAAATAAACTAGATGTTTATTTAACTTGCTACGTGATATTTGGCCGATCCAATTTCTTGATAAATCAAGAAAAGCCATCTACAAACGCGTTTCGCGCTGTTGGCGCTCTTCAGCGTTAGATCATTGAGTATAGAGAGAATTACAAATTGATACACCTTTTAGGAACTGTTGGAATTTTAGGAAATTTATCAATAATATGCAAGTCTATCACATAGGACCAAATGATTTGAAAAATCTTCTTTCAATCATATTAGGGTATCAAGCGACAACCATCATGACTGGGTGAAGTAGAATGTATCTGTCTTTGTCATTAAGAGTGGGAGCACTACTCAGTAGCAAACCAACTTAGCTTCAATATGAAATGTTTGACATGATCGAAAGACGCTATGTGTAGCCGCTCCTAACATGGAATACATAAAATAAATAGAGTCGATTACTATATTGCTGTTCTGAAGGTGTTTTAGTAAGGCGTGTGTACACCATAGCCATCTAGAGCTGTCGAAATCCTGAGAGATTTGAATCTCATATATAAATATTATATAATCTAAAATACAAATATTTTATTTTTTTTAAAAACATATATTTTATTTTTTCATTCATTGACTGTTCTGCATTTTGACCATATATTCAAAAAAATATCACTTTTAATTATTATTGTTGTAAATATGTATATTTAACCCTACCTATCTTTTATCCACGATTATAGAATTCATTATATAAATTCTATATTCCTGTGATATAAATAATTTTATATGTATATTTTTACTTCAAGAGATTCAAAATAAAAATCTGCTTGAAAGGTAAATAATTATTTTTATTTTTCCACGATTTTTCCTCTTTTCAACAATCAAACACACAAAAAAATTCTAATCTATAACATATATATAGATGTTTAATTAAAAAGGCATATATTGGACAAAAAATAATTTATTTTACCAATATATCAGTTGGCTGAACGCCAACCTTTATCAAGGTGTTATAACATATTTAATGTGTGTCAACAATAGATGTAATTTAATGGTTTATAGTTCTACCATGTAGCCTTTCAAGTTAATTATTGTATATTTCTTTCTTATATTTGGTATATATTATGATTCATAGCGCGTCATCTGTTATGCATTTTCGAAACAATTATAGCCGCGTATGCTTATTTTGAAAATTAAACAATTTCTACTGCAATTACATTTGCAGTAAGGGCAGTAGAAATTGTTTAATTTTCAAAAGAATCATACGCGTCTATAATAGTTTCGAATAATTGGTATATATATAATATGGAATAATGAAAATATTTTTTACGATATATATATACAATTATTTAAGACTTTTTTCAATTCAATTTCTGAAAGTTATATTAATATATTTGTTAATACATTGAAATTTGATGCAAATTAAACAAGGGAATAATTTGATGATAATATTTGCATTTTGTTATTTTCTAAAGAATCAAGTACTTCGCCATATGGAACTTCAGGTAAGTAATCATCTGTGGTTGAACGTATATATTATTACATATATGTAATATTGTTGCAAATGTGATCCTGCTGACGTATGGATAAACTGGCAGTCGTGTAAGTGAGGCGAGTGTTAATGTTCTTCCCACACGCGGACAAGCAGAGGCAGGGCTAGATGTTAGCACCGAGAGTGATCGGGGACAGCCCACGGGACAGAGGTAGAGGCCATGACACAAACTTGGATGCTTATCACCGAGACATGGAGAGAGAAAGCGCAAGCCGTCTGCAGAAGCCGTCTGCTGATGGCCAGACCCTAGAACATCTGCTGACCCCCTGCCAAAACCTTTCCTGTTTACAGGGGTCGTCTATAAAGTGTCCCTGGGGGCCCCACATGGGCTGGGCGTTGGCTTTTTCCTCCCCTCTGTCCCTAGCTGTCCCCAGCTGAACGCTCTTTGGATATTTATTTTGAGGTCAACATTTTTGTTTTACATACAAATAGGGGTTTACAGGTATTATTAATAAAGATATAGCATATATACTAAATATGGAGGTGGTAGCAAATAGACACGGTGTACATTTTAAAAGAAGGGTAAGGTCTCTCTTTTAAGTATCGGCTCTAACTAATTGGAAGATATGTGACATATACTAAAATTGTCATTATTTTACAGTTTAAAATATACGATAAATGTGTCGAAATCTTTCGACTCAATGTGGGATTGCTGTCAAATTGTGTGGTTAGATGGATATGGGGTTGAATTGGTGGTTGGCGCAGTCTTGGTCGGATGATAAGGGTTCCACAGGGAAAGAACGAACACACCTGGATGGGGTAGAAAAGGACCTTTGCGATTAGTAGAAGATTGAGATTGGAGGAGGTAGCTGGCCTTTCGCATGATGGAGCGTACACTACCTTGGTTGGAGCCTATGATTAGCACACCTAGCTCGTAGCACGGTCACCTACCTTCTTTCTGTTTCGTGTCCGAGATAATTGTGATCGACTCTCTCAACTTCTCATTAATTGAGATCCTTCCACGTGCTCTCTGATGATTCGCTATCAATTTGTCATACTTAAAGGTGATTGGTTGTTAATTTGTCATGCTTAAAGGTGATTGGCTCAGTACCTCCATTGGCGCCATGATTGCAATTCTCCAGGAAGAAGAAGTCCTTTGAACTTAAGTTTCATGGGTCCAGGGCAGTGACCTTTACTTCCAGGATGATGCAATCCTGTACTTTGTTCTTTCCCATCTCGTGAGGCCTAACTTTCATTAAAGCTTCAGACGATACATTATATATAAATTGTGCTGGGGTTACATAATCCTATATACAGATTATCACATATATATAAAACATATGCATATGTAATTAGGTAAATTTATGGAATCAAAATATATATATATATATGATTATCAATTATATATTTTATTCATTTATTTATTTTAGCACACAAAAGGCGATATCCCGCTATAAATTTTTGAAAGAAACTGTTATGCAAGACAAAAATAATAATAAAAAAGAGAGGAAAATATACATCAATAACTTGATTATTCCAAGTTAGAAATATATATATGAATTTATTTACAAAAGTTATTAAATCTCTGACAGTTCTTTCTGCTATCTAAATTTCATACTTATATACAACATTGATAACTGTCTGTTGCCTAACGCTATAGAAATGTGGACATTCCAACAGTAGGTGTCTCGAGTCCTGTGTTTCTCTGCTATAGTAACGGTATAGTAGTCAACAGCTCCAATTGTTGATAAAATCAATTACGAGGGCCATCCAATAAATAAGTTTCCCTATTTTTTTCTGCGAACGAAATGTTGTAAAAATTAGTTAGTATGGAAGAAATGGTCACTAGGATGCGTTGGAAGCTGGAGACCTTCAAAATCACGCTATTCGTACGCGCATGTCTGTAGCGCTTCAGTTTCCACGGAGCTACCACTGGTGAACGTGTCCACTTGCGAACTTCGCTCTGTAATTCGTTTTTTCACGGCAAAAAATGAAATTGCGGTCAATATTCATCGCAATTTAGTGTCAGTGTATGGTGAAGAATGTATGAGCATCCAAATGGTTCGCCGATGGCGTTCATGGTTCTTAGAAGTACCGCAAAACGTGCATGATGACGAGCGAAGCGGCAGGCCCGTTACTGCTACGGACAATGCAGCCGTTGCTGCTGTTCGGAATGTGGTGGAAGCAGATCGCCGCGTCACCATTGACGAAATAATGATTCGACTGCCACCTGGAATCGAAATTGGACGCTCTTCGATTGGAACAATCATGTCAGATGTTTTGAATTTTAGCAAAGTCTGCGCAAGATGGGTCTCGTGTTTGCTCTCGGAAAATCACAAGCAACAACGGTGGAGGCAGTTCGAGCTTTCCTGGAAATGCATCGAAGAGATGGAGATAAACTGTTTTCCCGTATTGTCACTGGAGATGAAAGCTGGGTGCATCATTCAACTCCAGAAACAAAACTACAAAGCATGGTGTGGAAGAAGCCTGAGGAAAGTGCACCAAAAAAGGTGAAGGTCACAATCTATGCAGGCAAAGTTATGGCTATGGAAAACTTCAAATGGGAAATTTTCACACATCCACCTTATTCTCCGGAACTTGCCCCAAGCGACTTCCATCTTTTTCCACCACTCAAGTGGCACCTTGGAGGCAAGCACTTTGCGAATGATGACGAAGTGCAGGCGGAGGCGAACCACTGGCTACGAAGACAGGACACGGCTTGGTACAACAGTGGTATCTAAAAATTGCTACAACGGTACCAAAAAAGTTTGAACAGAAATGGTGATTATTTAGAGAAGTAGTCAATGAGTTGTATAATGAAAATAAAATAACTGCATAATTGTAAATAATGTGGTTTATTTGTTAAAAAATAGGGAAACTATTTATTGGATGGCCCTCGTATATATAAACTAATTTTATTACGTGAATTATATGTAAATACAAAAGTGAGAATAAAATTATACAAATCTCTATGGAAATTTGATAGGGAAGTTAATATGACATAAAATGAAATACCACCATACTCTTCCTGCAAGACATAACATGACTTTGAGTGTATTTAAGGAAATTTCGCGTGATAAATAGGTTCTCCAGCTGAAATTTTCCATATTCCTAAATTGTTGATTTTAATATTTTGATGTTGGAATGATAAAGAGTTGAAGGTGCAGTCGTAAAAATAGGAAAGATAGTTATTTACTTATCTAGTAGTTTTTATTTTCAATTACTTGAAAAGAATTACATATATTAATTATTTTTCACAGTAATATAAAATTTATAGAATGAATCCTATATTCGTGAATTAAAAATACGTAGGTTAACTATACATATTTACAACAATATTTAGAGTGTTATGTTCTAAATCTTTGTTCAAAAAATGTAGAACTGTCAATGAATGAAAATAAAGAGTATGTTTTTAAAAAATAAAATATTTGCATTTTAGATTATATAATATATATAATTGAATAATTACCCTGATATATCTATATAAATATGTGTGTAAGTATGTAAAGTTTATATCCTGAATATAAATCGGTGTGTTTGTTTATATTGAAAGAGATGAGCACTCCGAGTACAGGTGAGAATGGCTTGATTTAATAGTTCGAAATTATATTCTAATTTATAAAAATATCACAATTATATTATTTGCATTTTAGGTTACACAACTAAAGGCCTTTTGGGAAATA